>JAGXJF010001601.1:0-70435 GCA_019208055.1 Stipa capillata | reverse complement strand
CCGCAGAGAGCTCACAGGTTCCTGAACCAACAACTGATGTACCCCTTGAGGAACCTCCTCAGCCTGAGGAACAAGCTGAAGAGCCAATGGTTCAAGCTGAACAACAAGCTGAAGCAGAAGAACCAGCAGCAGAGTCCCTGAGGCTCAAGCTGAGACCTTGCCTGCTGAAGAACCAGCAGAAGAGCATGCTGAAGAGCAAGAAGCAGAGCATGCAGGAGAATCTGCAGAAGAACCTGCTGAAGCACAAACAGAAGAGGTTGTTGAAGAACATGCAGCTGTTGCTGCCAAAGTTGTTGCTAAAGAGCAAACCACTATTCCTCAATATGAGAGGAGGAATAGGAAACAAGTAGTTTCTCCACAACCATCTGCTCCAGCTGAAAAGAAGAAGAAGAAAGCTGAAAAGTTGCCTACAAGGCCTAGTCAAAGAACTAGATCAGCTCTGAAGAAGGCCAGAATTCATTTGGATGAAGAAAATCTTGAACAGATGGAGCAGCAAAATATTGAAAACAATACCACCTTAGTGGTGCATGCTCCAACACAAAGGATTCCTACTCAAGGCAGAAGGTCTCAACCAGTTGTTGAATACCACAAAATGACCAATGAAGAATTAAGAGAAATCAGATGGGATGTAAACCCTTATGAGTATGCAAGAGATGCATCAGATCCTAGGTTCTGGACTAGAACACAGCAAGATTTCTATCAGACAACATTATTCAAGAAGAACATAATTTTCCAGCACCAATATGTTGATCTAGCCTACCTAGAGAAGAACATATGCTTTGTGCCTGTCTTAGATGCCCTCAGACAAGTGGGACTTGAAGAACTTGTCACTTTCAGGCAAGATTGGAATGAAGAGCTTATTCTTCAGTTTTATGCAACTCTATACATCTCAGGAAGTGAAGCTCATTCCACCACTTGGAAATTAGAGTGGATGACAGGGCACTCAAAGTATGAAGCATCCTTTGAAGAATTTGTGGCCAGGATAGGGCTAGGCATGGATATCAACTCTGAAGATGCAAAAATTCATGATGAAGACATTCTGCCAAAGGAAGGGTTGACACCTTTGTACTATGAAGACAGAGAATTTGTCATTGGCAAGACAGCAGATCTAACTTATGTTGCCAGGACTGTTCTGAAGATCCTGAGGAAGACTCTTGCCCCGAAGAAAGGAAATCAAGATGAGATTCATCACAGAGCAAGAAATATTCTTCTGAAGATCATGACACATGTCCCCTTCAATGTGGCTGATTTCTTTGGAAAATTCATGTCAGAAGCCTTTGCAGACCACATCAAGCAGTTGCTTTATGCCCCCTACTTGATGAAATTCATCCTCAGCAAGACAGATATTGCCTTTCACTGTGATTCCTCTCACACAAAGTTTATACCTTCTCTCTATGAGGATCTAGTGAAGAAAGCAGCCCATCTCAAAGGAAAAGGAAAGCAACCTGCTGTACCTTCCCCTCCTCCCCAACCCTCTGCACCTCAGGCAGGTGAAGAAAGACAACCTATGGCTAGTGATGATTCTCACTTCTATCATTCAGAAAGCCAACCCAAGTCACCTGAAATTCAAAAGCCTAAAGAAACCTCCAAAATTGATCAGATTCTTCAGGAATTACATCACATGAGGAAAGAGCAAAAGCTGGTTAGGCATGATCTCAATGCTCTCTGCAAAATGGCAGTGGTATCCCAAACAGCTGACAAGGAAGTCCTTAGGAGATCTTGGGCCCTTCTGAAGAAACATTACTCTGACGAAGATCTAGCAGCACAGGGTATCAAAGAAACCTATCCTTGGTGTGCTCATCCCCTTTCTTTAGTGTATTACAGAGTCACCCCAAGTGCCTCCTTTTGCACTGTCCAACCTGAAGACACTGCCACTTCGCCTCCTCCGGTCCCAGCTCAAGCTTCAGCACCAGCTCCTCCAAGTTCTCCTCATGCTTCAGCCTCCGGTGCTCCTCCCTCAACCTAAGCCTTTTTGGCTCTTTGATGCCAAAGGGGGAGAGATAAAGGAAGATATAAAGGGGGAAAGTTTGAAGAAGAAGAAGAAGAAGAAGAAGAAGAAGAAGAAGATGTTTAGGATAGAAGAGTTACAAACCTTGCTTCTTATTTGATATGTATTGGTTTGTAAACTCAAATGCATGATCTTTTGTGTTTGATAAATTTCTTTTAATATGCTCTGATCTATTATCAATTATATGCATATCTATATCTTTAATGATCATATGTTCTGATTAATTGTTCATTATATGCATGTTCATATGCTCAGATCACCTCTTGTGCATTGTTCTATTAAATGCTTATTCTTATACAATGCACTTCCACGGGTTCCAAGATATAGGGGGAGCTCCTCAAAACTCCTCAAAGATGTGCACTTGCATTCGAAACAATATTTAAATAGTGCACATATTTAGGGGGAGCTATCTCTACATCATGGAATTCAAAACACAAATCTTTTATATCTTTTGTGAAACTTTAATCGGGTTGTCATCAATCATCAAAAAGGGGGAGATTGAAAGTGCATCTAGAGCCCCCTAATGGGTTTTGATGATTAATGACAAACGATTAAGGGACTAATGGTTTACTAAGTGTATTCAGGTGTATAGTCCCCAAGTAGTTGGTTTAACCAACGGATGTCGACCTCTAAAAAGTTGAAGATGAAGGAAGGCTTAGACCTAGAAGATTAGTGGTGATTTTCTAGTCTTTGAAATCAACAGATCATTTGAGTCTATAGGACAAACCGCCTATTAAGAGGGGTGAGAAATCCAAGTTAGAGGAAGAGTCTTCATGTGTGCTCAATCAAATCTCAGAAGACCTCTTTGAAATCTCTTTCTGAAACACAGACAGTGACTCTCGGTTGTACCGGTTTGAAGAATCGGTTGTACCAAGATTGGCCTCTGTTGGGAGGTTTGAAGACTTAGTCGTCTCAAGCCTCGAAGAGCTTCAATTGCGGCATGACCAGTCTTGAACTCGGTGCTGCCGAGAATGGCATCTGTGTTGGAGAGCTAGGGAACCCTGCCGCTTAGGGTTTGTCCTAGTTTCATATTTCGAAAATCGGTATGACCGGTTAGGAAAACCGGTGCTTCCGGAATATGCTTCTGATACCCTAGACTAAGTCATGTTCTCTTTGTCTTCGGTTGCACCGGTTTTGATTCCAGCTGCACCGAGAATCTTCTCTGGACTTAGGTCTTTTGCTGCCCTAGTCTAAGTCGCATTCTGAGTTGTCTTCGGTTGCACCGGTTTTGTTTCCGGCTGCACCGAGAATCTCTTCTGGACTTAGGGCTCATTTCGTCTCAGACTAAGTCCCACATGTTTTGTCTTCGGTTGTACCGGTTTCGTTTTCCGGCTGCACCGAGAATCTGTTCTAGACTTAAGTCTTCTTGGTGAAACGATGTTACCGGGTTAAGTTTCCGGCTGGACCGTTTTTCTTCTCTGTGGAGAAGAACGTGTCATCTTTTCTAACCGCGGCTCAATCGTCTTCAAAGTCGGCACTACCGGGAATTGCTTCTGGAAGTAACTCTGCGGAATATGTTCTTCAATTCCGGTGTGACCATGTTCCTTCCGGAACTACCGGCTTTGTGTTGAAGACTTTCGCTGTGCATCTGATGTTCTTCAGATCTGACCGTTGGTTTGAATCCCGGTGCTTTCGGTTTTGTCTTCTGGTTGTACCGGAGAAGCATCTTTGTGCCCAACGACTATTTCTATGGAACGGCTATAAATAGCCCCCGACCCCCTGCGGGCTCGGGAGCACACTTAAGCACAAAAGACATTCTCTCGCACTGTGTTCCCCTTTTCTCTTGACTCCATTGAGATCTACTTTGAGAGAGGAAAGCTTTGAGAGATCCAAAGACTCCATTCTAGCTTTCTAATTGCTTTGCTGTTCTTCAATTTGAGCTAGTTTTAGTTTGCTATTTCTTGCTTCATTCCAAATCTGCTTCACCTTTGCATGCTAATTAACTAATTTGAGTAAAATTTGATAATCTCCTATTCACCCCCCCTCTAGTCGATAAACCTCGATCTTTCAGAGTGGCAGCTACTAGAGGCTAGTGTTGGCGTTGTCGTCAGCGTCAACGATGGAGTTGAGGTTGCCGGCATGGATGAAGGCGACCTCACGCTCGACCTCCAGTGAATACAACGTGAGGCTGACGCGCTTCAGGCACGTGTTCAAGCGCAAGCCCACTTGTTGCCGATGAGGGCATGGAAGCAGAGGATGAGGCGCTCCTCGTCCTACAAGAAGGGGCCTTACTTGAGGTTGGGGCGGAGATGGTTGGCCCACCGGAGCCGGCATCTCTCCCTCTCCCAAATCTGTAGGAGAGGACGCCGGCAGCAGCACTCCTAGTGTCGGATTTGGAGAAGGAGGCCTTCCGAGAGTGGGAAGGAGGGACCAAGGCGGCTGTTATAGCTCACAGAGGAGGCATAAATGCCAGCCATCTGAGCTCGAGGAGGAGGCGCGTTGAACGTCGGAGCTCGTAGAGGAAGTGCACCTGCCGGTCATCGGAGCTCAAGGAGGAGGCACACCTACCTACCATCAGAGGTTAGTATAGGTGGTGCCACGGGGGTAGGGGCAGGTAGAGCGTTAGGGTTAGGTGAAAAACGTTAGGTTATAAACTATATGCATAAATACTTGGCTTATTGGTCCTTTATGGGCGAGACCTATTTTACATGGTTGGTTGCTGAAAAATCGTGTGAGACGAGTCTCATCCTAAACAGTTTTTGTGAATAGTCTAGAATGAGCCATTTGATATATATGTCTATGTAGTAGCGTGTCGTCCATATCATCACGTAAGTGAAAATTTCGTAGGTTTTTGTAAGTGTAGCATTTCCCTGGCCGCCTCCTTCGTCTTGTTCAATTCGTCTCCTCTTTTTCTATGCATGCATTCCTGCTTCTGCTCAATCATCGCCTAGAAGCATTTGGCTGACTGCATTCCTCGGAAGCAGAGGCTGGAAACTTTTCTTCCATTGTATATGAAAAACGCTGAGGAACAACACTAACAGAAGGCTGCAGGATCGCTGAAATACAAGCTCAGGTTAGCCCTCTGCTTCTATTTGTGATTGCTAGGTAGCTTAAAGTGTAATTTTTTCATTCATAATTACGTATCTCTTTACTATCTAGACCATTGAAATGCTTGAAGATTAGTTGGCTGAAACTTTTTTTGACACTTTCAATTGTCAGATTGGTAGTTTCCCTATTTGATATTTGGGGGTTCCAGTTAGTCACAAGAAGCTTACCACTCAAGATTGGGATTATGTTGAAAAAAAGATCAAAGAGAGACTAGATGGCTAGCAGAGTAGTTCTTTATCCTCAAGGAGAAAATTGATTCTTATTAACTCCTATTTGACCAATCTTCCTATATACTATATGTCCATGTTTGTGTTACACAAAACAGTTTCTGAAAGAATTGATAAGTATCGTAGGACCTTTTTTGGCAAGGCAACAGTAAAAAGAGAAGATATGATTTGATGAATTGGAGAAGAATTTGTAAACCAACCAGAAAGGTGGTTTCGGTGTTAAGAACCTGAGAAACCTATCAGTCTCTTGTGTAAATGGTGGTGGAAGTTAGAATCAGAAGATGGCCTTTTGGCAGAAACTTATTAAGGAAAAATATGTGGGTTCTCATAGATTATCTCATTTACAACCTAAACAAATTGATTCTCATGTGTGGAGAGATCTTTTGAAAGTCAAACGTTTACATTTGTCTTGTAGACAATCGAGGGTGAAGTCTGGTCAAAATACCTCCTTTTGGTTGGATGTGTGGCATGGCCAACAGTCCTTGAAGGAACAATTTCCTGATGTCTTTCAGGTGTGCAATGGGCATGATGTTTTTGTGGCTCAGTTTTATGAGTTGCATGGTCAATTAACCTTTAGAAGATGGTTACCTGCAACTCTGCAACTGCAACTGCAATGGGATTCTTTGTTAATCCAATTAAATCAGGTTCCTTGGTTAATGGGAGAGACATTCCCAAATGACTTCTACATAAATCTGGGGTTTTTCTGTGAATTCCTTATATAAACACTTAGGGAGAAACATTATAGGCCCCAACTGCATGCCTATCTGGAAAGCTAAGATTCCTTTGAAAATTCAAATCGTTGTTTGGCAGATTTTCCATAATGTCATTTGGACAAGGGATAATATGGTCAAAAGACATTGGCCTGGAAATGCTTCCTGTAGTTTCTATGAGAGGCCTGAGTTTTTGCAACATCTTTTCTTTGATTGTTGTGTGGCTAAGTGTATTTGGGGGATTATCAGTTGGAGTATGGGGGTACCCTCTCGTCCTACTAATGTGTGGCAATTTTTCTGTTGGATGCATTGTTATATCCCTTCTTGGCAACAGTTGTATATCGTGGTCTTTGCATTTGTTTGTCGGGCGGTTTGGGAATGTCGAAATGGGGTTAGATTCGATGGGAAAAAGCTTCATTCCCCTCCTGAGGTGATTTTTGCCATTTTGGACATTTGCAATATTGGACAAGATTACAGAAGGGTGGTGCATGGGAGGCCATGACGGTTAGCTGAACTCATAAGAGCAACTCAAGCCGGAACAAGGCTTCTATCGATGGGTGATGCTTAGCGCCAGGAAGTCAAGTGATGAAGAGAATATGTGTTGTTCTGATGGGCCTGTTGGCTCTAGATGCCTGCTTTTGTGCTTGTAATAGGTTACATGTAAAATGCTGTCAGTTTTTCCTTCCATAGGTTATGATCGAGGGCGAGTGTAGTTTAGTGGCTTTTCTGACAATGCTGGAACTCGTTATCCCTTTTCTTTTCTCTTATACAAACTGTTTCTGTTATGTAAGTAATGAAAAGGAGATATCTGATTTTAAAAATTATATATATATATATAGGGGGAGTATATAGGAGGAGCAGGATAGCAAAACTTACTTCTCCATTCGTCCACACCCTGCCACACCTAGCTAAATGCATTCATGTAATAACATGCATGGGTTGCACGAACAAGAACAAAGCTTACTTAGCTACCCCCAAATTGCTGAAAGTTGCAAAGGTTGACTTATTGGAGGAAAATATTATAAAGACTGAACAGTCATTTTCCAAAAAGAAAAAAGAAAAGATTGAACGCAGCGGTGACCAACTGATGGACGGATCAGTTAAGAAGTTCCAGGTGAATTCCATCAAAACCAAATTAGTAGACTTGTCAAACCGATGGAATTGAATAAACCATCACCATCACCTGGCGCATCTTTCAGTGCAAACGTTCACATCGCGAGCGACAATTGAAAATACGTATCAGTTAACTACTCCTGGCCTGCCCTGCTCGATTATTTATAGCTGATGAAATTAGTATTCGTTGGGAGATGGAAGCATCTTTCTTTCCTCAATTAGAGGATCTACATACTCGCTCAATTGAACTAACTTCATTGGCTAATTAGCTCCTTTTTATTTTTGTACTACGAACGGATTCTCACCTTTTGTATTTGTACTTCGTTAATTTTTTGTTTTACTATTGTCCCCCTAGCTCTATATGTGTACTACTACTTGATTTCTCCGGTTTTTGGTATTCTTTTTTCGAGAACCGAGGCCCTTAATTTTCTTTTCCTAGTCAATTATATTAAGAGCAAAAGTGGTAGGTAAAGGGAGGCCATCAAGAAACAACAAGATCCAAAAGCACAACGTGACTAACCGCTAGCCAGATAGCCTGGGTTTGAACAATCCATCGCCACCACCATCACTATGCTCGACGACGACTGAGACTTTGCAATTACTTAATCAGTTAAGCGCGCGTTTCTCTATTTAATTGTATGTCGCACGTAGGCTCGGTTAATCCTTGATTCATCGATTATGGTATCAAACAAAAGCGAAGAAAAGCAATAGAAGTCGCCGGCCGAGAATTCAGGACAGGAATAATAAAATTGCTTTTGCTTGCATTGCCATGACGTGCGGAATAGAAACACGTACAGAAATGTTTTTAATTTCACGGGAAAAGCGATCGACCGAGCATCAATCAAAATCAAAAGGCGCTCTGAAGAACCAGCTGCATTCATCGCCATGATGTTGCCCCTAACTTAATTGGACATCAAAGTACAGGAGATAATATTCATCAGAGAGGCTGGATCGATCATGAATTATATTGCAGCTACAATTCTTTAGTACCCAAGAGTCTTAGAATAAAAATAAAAGGAAAGTTGTAGTCCTTTCGTGGAGCTGGCAACTACCTAATTACGTACGAGAAAGAATAACAAATTTCATACTATATTAGCTATGTGCCGGTTCAGTGTATATACACAATAGGAATTCACCGTGAATATAGGCATCTTGCATTAGATTGGTCGTTACTATTAATAATGCACTGTCAGCTTGCTTTGTTCAGATATGGACAGACACTGGACACTTGTTTATGTCTATCTGCATCCTATGGATCATAAAAAGATAAAAAAGTAGTAAGTGCTAGATCAGAGAGTAGAGCATACACCAATGGCTTATCTACGCTCTTGTTTTAATCACAGGTAGCATCGTCGAGGACGATCTGTACATACAGTTCCTTTCATCTGCTCTATGCATATGCACATGGCACCACGTGCATGCACCTATCCATATATATTTCATGTGATGCTCCTGTGCAACGGAGCGACACGGCACGGCAGCTCGGCAGACCAGGCTGGCACTGCACGAAGCCCGGGGCGGGCCGTGCCTTGGATTGACGCCCGATTGGTAGCACGGCTCGACACACTGCAACGGGCCATGCTCGTGCTATAACGGCACAGCGGGGCACGGCGGCACAGCGGTCAAGGTTGAGCACGGTGGCACGGTTGGTGTGTGGGCAGCTCTGGGAGGAAGACGGGGGAGGGGGGCCGTGCCTTGCCCTGGCCAAGGGGGCCTACCCAGCACGCCGCTGCCTGTTGGGGAGACCGGGGGGCCTAGCAGCGAGGGAGGAAGAGAGGGGCGGGAGGCCCTGGCCGTGGGAGAGGAAGAGGGGGGCAGGGGGCCTGGGCACCTGGCTAGGGAGGGAGATGGGGGGTGGGCGGGGTGGGAGGTGAGAAAGAGTTAGGAGGTTGGGAGAGAGAGAGGGTCAGGGGTGTAAAGTTTAATGGTGAGGAACAGGGGGGCCTTAGGGGCTAGGGCCTTAGGGAGGGGCAGCAACGAGGCAGGTAGTTAGGGGGGACGGGTAGAAGTTTGAACTTTTTTGCATGTTCAGAGAGAGAGGGACGGGAGAAAGTCTTTATAACATCTCCCTCTCAAGGCTCAACACAAAAATTATACAAACATCTCCCTCTCAAGTCTCGAGTCTCACATGTGTTTTCTTGTGGGAAGGAGAAGGTGGCCGAGGTGGCACATTGACACCATCCTCCCATTCATCCTACGACGTCATAACGGGGTCGATCCTCACAAGACGGGTTGACGACGCTGCACCATATTGCTCTTCCTATGGGAGACAACGAGATCGACAATCGTGTACTCTCCCCCGACATGGAAGACAACAAGATCAATGCTCGTCAACTCTCCCCCAACATGGGAGACCACGGTATGGAAGACGGTCATATAGATGGTACTAGTGGCTTTGAGGATGTCGAAAAATTTACAGGGGAAGCGGGGTCAATAAATGCCATGTTGAATCATCGGTGCAAGCAATGAGGGGTGGCAGTAGCCGACGAGCATGGTGCTAGTAGCATATGGAGCACAGCGTTGAAATGGAAAACGGTCGTCAGGTATCATATGCCACTTATAAATATTACAATGCTAGATTAAAGGCATCTTCAAAAAAAGGAACAGGTAGTCTGAGACGGCATGCCCAATCATGCTTGGAAAAGATAGCCAGGGAATAGAGAGAAGGGGAAGGTGTCCGGACCCAGCTTAGCCTTGGCCTTGACGATTCGGTAAGTACGTGGATGTACAACGCTCAGCTAGCAAGAGAGGAGATAGTTATTATATAGTTAGCGAGAATCTTTTGATTAGTACAAGGGAAGCACAAGGTTTGAGAGATTGATCCAACGTGCTTTTTGATCCAACATACTTACTTGCCTCAACAACTGGGACAAAGCAGAGACCTCGCAACAACATCAGCTCGAGGATTTGGAGATCACAAAGACGATAGCTAACCTTGAGAATCTCGACATTGAGTAGTATCCATGTTTGCATACAGCGATGGTTATTGTACTATTTCCTTATAAGAGATACTCCACACCGGAGTGTAAGGTTTTTAACAAGACAACAACTGTGTATCAATAAAATTTAGCTATTCCTCCAAATACTTTTATGTTTACTATTATTTATAGTTTTATTTTTAATTATTTATCTCTATCCTCTATTTCATCTCTATTTTTTATTTTCTTCTCTATCCTCTTTATTTCCCTTCTTTTTATTTTTTCCATATCCTTTATTTTCCCGTCCCTTGTCACCCTAACTCCCCCTCACCCGATCAAAACCCCCCCTCCCATCACGTGCCCTCCCCTCCCCTCCCCTCCCCCACGCCCTCCACAACGGGTTTGGCGGGCCGTGCCGACATGACCAAGCTCTAGCCCGAGGCATGCCGCCCGAGTCGCGGCTTTACTCCCGTGCCCGAACTAGTTAGGAGTATTTGATTTCATATTTTTGGAGAGTCACTAGACCAGTCACAGTAGCCAGGTGATGGTGATATATAAGCTACACGCTACAGCTAAGTTAATCTCAATTCGATCTACGTACCCGAAGCTGCAAATCCATCTCCTGGAGAAATGTAAAAAGTTACACTTGCACCGCGTATGCCATTCCTACGAATTTTGCAGAGGTTCTAGGGTCTTAAAGGGCACATAAAAATGTCAACATCACCATGTTAACGTGCTTGAGCCTGGCGATTTAATCTTGGACGAGGGGTGAGCCTGGATCTCTATCACATAGTTAAAAAGAAAAGGGAAAATGTAGACTCGGTAAAAAATGCAAAAAACGATTTCTTAAGCTAATTCGATAACTATGCTCGGCACGCTGAGATTTACGAAAATCTCGGTTAATTGAGCATTAGCAAATTCTTAGTTTTACCGGGGCAGTTGCGCGCAGGCAAAGTTAAAAAGGGAGACGGTAATGATGACGCCCGGATCTCCTGTCTTATCCAGCCGCCCTACGTCATATCCATCCTCTCTGTTCACTGGTCCAATTATCATGTTCAATCCCATGCGAATTTGATTTTCTTGTTTTTTTCCCTTCGATCTTTTCTTTTTACAGAACTCTTTTTCAATCATCAAGTCAAGCTTGTCTGTGAGCCTAGCTTCTCCGTCGCCCGCGCTCTCGCTATATAACCATAGAGTTTCGCTGCCGTACTTAATTACCTACTCGTTGATCGATCGATGCTCTCTTTCCACTCCGGCCATAAACTAGGGAATTAGCAGCTAGCTTAGCTTAGCTTGATTAGCTTATGCATGCTGGCGCATATGGAGCCTAATCACTTGTACTACCGCTCCTATGATTTCTCCGACGAGTCGCCGCACACGCATCACTCCCATGGCGGCGCTGACGACGACGACTGGCTGTTCCTCATGGAAGCCGCCTCCACCACCACCACCACCAGCAGCAGCGGCAGCTCTACCTCCGCTGCTAGTGCTACGCCGCCACCAGCCTGGGAGGAGCAGGAGGCGGTCGTCGGCAACAGGCGCAGAGGCGGCGAGCTCATGACGGCTAGCGATGCGGCGGCGGCATTGGAGATAGCGCCTGGCGGGAGCGCGTCCTGCGGCGGCCCGGCGCTCATCGGGGTGCGGAAGCGGCCGTGGGGCAAGTACGCGGCGGAGATCCGGGACTCCACGCGGAACGGGGCGCGGGTGTGGCTCGGCACCTTCGACACCCCCGAGGCCGCCGCGCTCGCCTACGACCAGGCCGCCTTCGCCGTGCGAGGACCGGCCGCCGTGCTCAACTTCCCCGTCGAACGCGTGCAGGAGTCGCTGCGCGCGCTGGGCATCAGCTACGCCGCCACCCCGGGAGAAAGGTACTCGCCCGCCCTGGCGCTCAAGCGGCGGCACTGCATCCGGAAGCGCAACCCGAAGACGGCCGCCGCCGCCAGGGATCAGCCGGTCATCACGGGCACGGCGGCGGCGGCTTCGGCGGCGAGGAGGCAGAAGCGACCAGCTGCGGCGTCGCCGTGCGTGCTGGAGCTGGAGGACCTTGGAGCAGACTACCTCGAGGAGCTGCTCACCATATCCGACCTGTGAGCCACCGCGCGCTCCTCCTGTATATCATGCATCCGGCCATGGCGACCCGTCATTCCGTCGAGGTCGTCAGCTCCTACATGCGCATCCATTTCTCCATGCGCCGCGACGCCGCGTTGCGCGGCGTTCAGCTCGCGTCCATTTTAATTACATTGCTGCCGGAACGAAAGGAGGCAGGCCCATGATCGACATCATGCCTGGAGATGGGCCCACCTCCATTCTGTAATCTGTGTGTTGGGTCCTTAATTCTTGGGCCATGATGATCTAGACATATGCATGTATTGTGCTTGCCTGTCCACAACAATACTAAATCAGAACACATCATTGTTTGTTGAGTCCCACCTGCAGCCACCAGGCATGTAAATAAAAACTAGGAATATTAGCATATTGTATTATTATTTTGTACTTAGGAAATTTTGATATATGGCATTGCAAAGTGGTGGACACAGCACAAAGTTCCTTGCCTCAAAATGCCACCATAGAGTCATGCATGCTGTTGGCAAAAAATGGCACTTATTGCACATGTTTCCTCATCGAATATGGTCATATCATAGCACTGTACGTATTCATTGATTTGTTTCTCTAGTTCATGGCATGAGGGCAGATGTCCCTGAACAAGAGGAAATTACATGAACACATGGGGTCCCACGAGCCAGACCGGTTAGCACATTCTTCAAGGCACGCCGACGGTAATTTGATGGTTAGGCTACATGAACAAACTATGCTAGCTCAAATCCTCAGGGCCCGTTGGGCCCAGCTGCGTGAAGATGCAAATTTTGAGGTTCTGCACGGTGCAGCCCTGGAGTATATGCTAAGTGTGTGATAAATTCAGTGATGATTAGCATGCGCGAAGCATCTTTAGCATTTGATCAAGGTATGTTCAGAATTGTTTACGTATAATTAATCACTATTAAGGTGGAACAATATATTTCTATTACCTAATATTATTTTTAATCTTAGTTTTTTCTAGCTGCATTACTCAGGCAACCAACTAAACAACAATTCAAATTTGCATCCTTTCGGTCTGTCTCGACTAACCAGTCAGCTGGCTCAGCCCGTCTCGGTGAGGCATGATGAGGTGATACAAACAAACCAATCGTGCTCATACATACATACACAGATAGATGTTACTTTTTATCGATCACATTCATGAACACACATAGGAATCATACATGATTTATTAGAAAGCGTTGATGAACAAGAAGCTAGCTAGCTAGCAGTGTTGCACACCCTGGTACGCGAGCTAGCAGACTCGCAATATGTATATAGGTACATACGCACATATGTAGGTAGGCATGCTGTGCATACGCAGCAGCTAGCACTGCATGCAGCAGTACGTAGCAGCTAGCTAGCACAGACACAAACACAACACAACACAACACAAGTACCAGTGTAAGTACTAGGTACGTACACTGCTGATTATCCATGGATACACGTGATTAAGCCTGGCCTCACGCATGCATACCCACGGTCGCAGAGTCGACGGCCGGCGGCTTCGGCTTCGGCTGCTGTGGGTTCGGCTCAGGGTTTGGGTTTGGGTGCGGCTTGGGAGTGGGCTTGGGATCCGGCTTCGCAGGAGTGGCCGGCTTGGGGTCGGGCTTTGGGTTTGGGTTCGGGTTCGGGTTCGGGTTCGGGTTCGGCTGCTGCGGGTTGGGTTTCGGCTGTGGGTTTGGCTTAGGGGTCATCGGCTTCGGGGCCGGCTTGGGGTCGATGATCCTCGTTCCATCGGCGAGGGTGGCTGCAGCGTTGTTGTCTGCGGTGGCCGCTGCGAGGACAAGCAGAAGAAGCAGGGCCAACTGAAAGCACAGCGACATGCGGCCCAGAGACCTCATCGTCGTTGCTTCCGTTGCTAATGTTAATATCGATGTGTAGCTAGCTAAGCTGTGCCGTGTTTCGGTGAAAAATGGCAGGGAAGTTTGCAGGATATTTATAGCCGAGGTGTGCCAGCCACCGATGGACGTGTGTCCATCCATGTCGCGGACTTAGGTGCATGCAAAAGCGTGTGTCAGGATTTGCGATATGATCCACCACTAGCCGTTGTCTTTCCTGACATGAAAAAAAACAACAAATCCACCAGCCACCACTAGCTAGGCAGCCACGTACGCGCTTGTGACATGTCACAGGCTACACTGCAGCTATGACATGCTTTCGAGCGTCTGTGATCAACCGATCTATCATACACGGCAATGCATGCACTGGATGTCTGCATGCAATTCACCGCGCATAGTTCTTTCTTTATTTTCTTTTTCTCAGAAAGGCAGGAGCGCTAGAATTGTACATGGAAAGAACACAGCAAAACACTAATCTGCCATTAGCTAGCTTGATCATGCAATCGAACAGCCTAACAAAAATAGCTACTAGCTACTGATCCTACAATAATACGTAGTGCTAGCTAGCTGTTAAGCGCCAATTAGACGGAGCAATATTCAATAATTACTGCGCTCCTGTCTGTGCGTTAATTACAATATATCCATCTTAGCTTTTCTTTTTTTTGCTGAAAGCAAACATATGATATGGTCGTCGATCATATCTCTTCTGAAAGCAATGATGATCGTTATGTGTATGGACACCTATGTACGCGGATATATGAGCGCGTGCATAAAGCGAGCAAGCTCTCTTCCTCTATATATACAATTAATTCTCTTAGCTATAGCTCCATCCATCCATCCGTCGATCGGGCCAGGACGGGAGACCGTTCGAGTAGTGTGATCAGTGGGCTGATATACTCTCCAATTAAATTATACTCCTACCTGCATCTTTTTACGGACATAGAAGATCGTTCCAGTAGTGAATGTCTTTGGACACGATCTCCACTAGCTAGAAAAGAATGATGTAACACAGTTAATTAATACAGTATCTTAAGTGTATCTTAAGTTCCAGTAGTGCATGCAGTTAGGTGTATCTTAAGTACTGAAATAGTTTTAGTAAAGCCATCTGCAATTTGCTCACCTAATGATACAAACTGCATGTCTAACGGTTTGCGTGCAACACGTTCTCTTACAAAATGATAGTCCACTTCAATATGTTTAGTCCTTGCATGAAAGACTGGATTAGCAGATAAATATGTGGCACCAATATTATCACACCATAACCATGCTGCTGGAGGATGAGTTATGCCGAGTTCATTCAACAATGTTTGAACCCACATTACTTCAGCTGTTGCATTGGCTAGAGCTTTATATTCTGTTTATGTGCTAGACCTTGACACAGTTGCTTGTTTTCTAGCACTCCAGGATATGAGATTATCTCCTACGAAAACAGCAAAGCCTCCAGTGCTCCAGGATATGAGATTATCTCCTACGAAAACAGCAAAGCCTCCAGTGGACCTTCGATCATCTAAACAGCCAGCCCAGTCTGCATCTGAGAAAGCGCTAACTAGCATGGACATAGATTTATTTATCCGCAGACCATGATTCATTGTTCATCTAATATATCGTAGTATTCTCTTAATTGCAATCCAATGCAAAGTGGTAGGGGAGTGCAACTACTGACAAACCTTATTAACTGAGAAGGAAATGTCAGGGCGTGTCGAGGTTAAGTATTGTAATGCACCAACTATACTTTTGTACCGAGTTGCATCTTTAGGTCCAAGCAGATTTCCTTCCATGGCTGACAATTTTTCAGTTGTAGACAAAGGCGTATTTGAAGGTTTGCATGTGTACATACCTATGCGCCTTAGCACATCTGATGCATATTTTTCTTGAGTCATCACAATGCCATCACATGCCTTCTTCACTTCTATTCCCAAGAAATAATGAAGATCACCCAAGTCCTTTAGCGCAATGTCCACCTTCACGGCTTGGAGTAAAGCTGTTGTTGCATCTTGAGAAGAACTAGCAACAATTATATCATCAACATATATGAGCATAAAGATAATTATCTTGTCTTTTCTAAAGAAGAACAATGAAGTGTCAGCCTTAGAAGGTGTGAACCCAAGTCCTTGAAGTTTCACACACAGCCGAGAATACCATGATCTTGGCACTTGCTTGAGTCCATACAATGCCTTGTCCAATTTACACACATAATTTGGCACCTCTTTTTCCTCATAGCTTGGTGGTTGTCTCATGTGGACCTCCTCCTCAAGAACGCCATGAAGAAACGCATTCTGTACATCCAATTGGCGAAGGCTCCATCCCCTGAAAACTGCAATTGACAGAACAAGTCTAATGGTTGCAGCCTTGACTACAGGACTAAAGGTGTCCTCATAGTCCATTCCATACCTTTGCTTAAATCCTTTTGCAACTAGGCGAGCTTTGTATCAATCGATGGTTCCATCTGATTTTCTTTTGATTTTATAGACCCATTTGCAATCAATAATATTGCTTCCTTTCTTAGGTGGAACCAAGTGCCAAGTTTTGTTTTTCATAAGTGCCGAATACTCATCTTCCATTGCTAACCTCCATTTATCATCATTTAATGCTTCATGGAGATTTTGTGGCTCACCTGACGTTGTCAAGAACCCATAACCATACCTTATCGTGCCATCCGTATATTCTTTGGGCTTTCTTATTCCATGTTTTAACCTTGTGACAGGTCTGGTCGGAGCAGCAGGTGCTGCCGCAGGTTGATTTGCAGCTGCTTCATCTGCAGAAGATCCGAAAGTGTGGGGTACAGGATCTCTTATTGCGTCGCGGTCGCCCGCGTGCCTGTTGGCGCTGGAGCCAGCTCCTAGCACCACGTCATTGGCGCGGATCGGAGCCGCGAGGGACAGCTCGCCTACTGTCGCCATGTCACGGACGAGCGTTGGCTCCAGCGCCACGTCATTGGCACAGATTGGAGCCGCGGGGGACAGCTCGCCTGCTGTCGCCATGTCACGAACGCGCGTCGGGGGTGCGGGAGACAACGCGCCAGATGCGCATGTCGGAGCGGATGCGTTCCTCGGAGAAGATGCGGCTAGCGTTCGATCTGCGTCGGGTACGACAAGTGCTGCCGCGTCAGAAACAGCGTTGCCGGGATCCTCCTTGTGCATCTGTGCATGCATGAAATAACCATCTTCTGCACCATTGTCAACGCCATTTTCTGCATACTCAAGATCAGCATTAGCGGCAGGATTTTTAGGATTATTAATCAATGAAGGATCAGTGACTAATTGTTCGCCCCCGTGATCTGAAATTGTGGAATGTTCGGAAGATAGAAGAAGTTCTTCAGCACGTAAAAGTGCACCAGCATTAGGATTTGTCGCGGGGTGTTCGCGGCAATATCCATTTGTAATAGGATTGTCGGGGATGCGTGTATGGAAGATCTAGGCGGTGCACATAAGAACTTTTTACCCAGGTTCAGGCTCTCCAAGTATGGAGATAATACCCTACTCCTGCTGAATGTATTTGATGTTCTTGCGTGAAAAAAGGGAGCACAATAGGGATTAGAAAATGTAAAGTCTAGAGTCTAGCCCCCTTCTGCATGGAGGGCTTCAGCCTTATATAGGCCTGCACATCAGCCGAGTCGGTCACTCGGCTGAGCTACGGTTACTGTCTTAATTAACTGACATTTATATCTGGTAACCGTCCGAGTAATCACCAGTCTTCATGCCGGCTGAAACGTACGTTTTGATGAGTTGTAACGCCTGTATTGATGGCACCCGGACGTTGCACCATAGCAGGCTTTTCCTGGGCCTTCGTCCAAATGGACCTTCGCAAGGTTGTTGGGCCTGCATCCGAGTGGGCCTTGCCAGGCTTGCTAGGCCGACTCGAGTCATTGGGCCTACCCGGTTGGGCTTCCCTCGTCAGGATTTAAAGAAGCAAATGGGAAACTGTCTCATCAAAAATTACATCTCATGAGATGTAGACATCTACGCTTTACTTTCTGCTGTGTTTCTGAAGGGTAAGGGGCATAAGTCTTAGTTACTTTATTTAGTCATATCGCTGCTATAACACAATTGTTTATGTTTCTAAAATGCTTCGTGATGTGTGCAGTGGTATCAATTCACCTATGTTCATCAGCTTGATCCTAGACTGATGAAGAGATACACAAGGAGGGTCTGGAAGTTAAGTCCGGGCTCTCACATATCCGTATACAATGTCCTGGATATCCGAAGAGGATGACGTATTCACAAAGGATTTTAAAAGGTAAGGAGACCTCTCGTAAGGTTCCAGGATACCCCTTAAATCAGGAGGTCTATCTTTACAGTTAAGGATGTTCGAATTTAGGTCAAAGACGACTTCCTAGAAAGTACGATGTACCCTCTATAAAAGAACTCGATGGCTATATGAGGAGGACACACCCACAAGAAGAAGAAGCCAAAGCCTTTAGAGATTGAGCTCTAGCCGTTTCAGAGTCTCAATCATCCACCCGACATCCTAAAGAAGATTCATCGCCTCCAAGAAGTCGAGTTCTAGCAGATCAGCCCGAGAAGATTCCCAACTAGGTTTAGATCTATCTAAGCTAGACACTAATGAATAATTGTATTCCACTCGATATTCGATATATACCAACTGGATGTAGGCTTATTATCCTAAGGGAGGCCCGAATCTGTATAAAATCTTCGCCTTCTATGTACCAATGCTGGTTGATCGACGGCCCCAGGGGTCCCTACCCTTCAACAAATCTCTTTAATCACGACTATTGTAAGATCGATGGTTTACCAATTATCGATGCTTTGCTTCAATGGTGAATCTTTTTTACACGCGAACTCGCCTCCTTGACATGCCTCACACACCTGAACACTTTCATGTGGTCGAGATGAGGTTTCTTGCCTGACCATACTTCATATGGAGTTACTCCAGTCAGTGCCTTGGTCGGTACATGGTTTAGTATGCGTGCTGCACCACATCTTCTCGTAGCCACCCTGACATCATCTTGGACTTAAGCAGGCAGCGCGCCATGGCCATCATTGTCCAATTTCTTCTTTACACAACGCCGTTCTGTTGTGGTGTATAAGGCTTTGAGATGTCGTCCACGCCTTCCACCTCGCATAGTGCCGAAAACTCTCGTGACAAGAACTCGCCGCCCCGGTCGGTCCTCAGCACCTTCAGCTTGTTCCCGCTTTGGTTCTCCACCAACGCCTTGAATTTTTTGAAGGTAGTGAACGCATCGCTGTTTGACTTGATCACGTACGCTCAGATCATCCTGCTGAAATCATCAACTAACAGCATAAAATATTTATTATCAGCACTTGTTTCTGGAGTGATGGGCCCGCACAAATCTGCACACACCAGCTGCAAGGGGGTGGTCGACTCGGTATGCTGCTTGTGCAGGGAACGACATCCTTGCTTGCTTCGCGATCAAACAACCATCACACACTTGTATAATGTGATCTATCTTCGGCAAGCCTGACACCATCTCCTTATCTGCCATGGACTTGAGTACCTGGAAGTTCAAGTGTCCTAGCCTGGCATGCCACAACCATGCCGAATCAGTAAGGCTTGCCGCCAAACAGATGGGCCTGCATGTCTACAAGGGTATCTTGTACAACCGGTTTCTGGTCCGTTTCACCTTCGTCGACAGTCTCCCGGTCTTCTCGTACGCTCACAGGAACAAGCCATGTGGAATCACCTTACTTCCGTCCGCAGCCATCTATCCAAGCTTATAATATTGCTGCACAAGCTTGGTATAAAATATACCTCAGGAAGCAACCGTTGCTCCCCCTTTTTGCACTAGAATAGCACCGTGCCTTTGCCTCTGATCGGGACAGTCGATCCATCTCCGAATCGCACCTGTCTGCAGATTTTCTCGTCGAGTTCATGGAACTTGGACTTCTCTCCGGTCATGTGGTTACTTGCCCTGTTGTCGAGGTACCATAGATCGGACTCGCCGCTCTGTCCGCCCGTGTTGATTGGCGGCACGAACTGATCCTCGTTCAGTAGCACCCTGTTCTGTGCCTCCTGCGTGCACATGGCCAAGAGCAGCACCGGCTCGTCCTCTTGAGCTCGCTTCCTGTTTATGTTCACGTCGAGGCTTGCGACACTCTTAAGGCAAAGTGCCCATAGATATCGCAGTTGAAGCACTTTATCTTGCTCTTGTGCGGGCGCCACCTGGCCCACGACTAGTCGTGCCACCGCGACCGCCTCTTTCTCCACCACGGCCTCTGCCGCGTCCCTTGCCTTGGCCACGGCTATCTCCACCGTTCCCGCCGCGTGCATCTGGGTTTAAAGATGACTCGCCTTGGTTTTTAGGTCGAGGAGCAGCTCGATTGAGATGGCGACTTGCATTTACTTTGGCGTGACGACACGTAGGAACTTCTTGAGAACCTGGACTTCTTCCAGATTCTCCCCCAGTGTGTGTAAGCAGTTGACGACTGCCGTCAAACACATGATGAAATCTTTCACTGACTCGCTGTCCCTCATGTGGATTGACTCGAACTCCTCCTTTCGGGTTTGAGCCTTCACCTCTCGGACGCGTTCCATGCCCACACGCATGGTACGCAGAGTCCTTCAACAGCAAAGTGGGGAGCATATCACCCGATACCGCCTGGAGGATGGCAGCCAGTGACATCCTGTACTTCCGCCTCGTCAACCTTGCCGTCCTCCACGGCATCCCAAACACCTCGGGCTTGCAATTTTACTCTCATAACGAGAGCCCAATTCGCATAACTGGTCTTTGTGAGCACTGGATATTGGAGAGACGCCTCTCTCCCTCGTTGCCTTCTGCACCACCAGTTCACGGCCACCACTGCCGTTGCGGAGCCTGGCCAATCCCGACGACAAGGATCTTCCTTGGCGATTCGCAGGCATGATCACCGGACCGAGGTACCGAAGCTCTGATACCACGTGTTGTTTTTCAGGCCCTCCGAACGCTGCACGCTGCTAACGCCGGGAAGCTGATAGAAAGTCTCGCTGGAATTCTCACGTACGCAAGGCACAAAACACTTTTGGGCGATTTACTCTCGATTACTCTCAATGTACAACCTGATGTGCTTATATACACACACGATCAGGGACTCAATATACTACTCGGTTTCTACGTCTGAACCGGACAAGGACTACTACTGCATACGTCTACTCAAACTAGGAAACTAACCAAATTAGAAGGGGAAACATGTCTGAATGGACACGGCTTGCTTAATGTGCAAGTGTTGATTAATTTCCAACGAGCGCTACAAGATCATCCTCTCTTCAACAAATTATCTCTAGTATATATTGCGAAAGTAAGCCTGTCTCCCTGAGCTTGCCGTCTTCCTTTGCATCTGGTGGAGGAGCATGGAAATGGAGATGGAGCCCTGGCCATGGCCTCTTTCTCTCTAACTGCTTATGAGGAACGTGCAATTGCCATTTGCATCTCGTGGCCAGCACACCGGCGTAAACCAAAATCCAGCCCATTTATCCAAAGCCCAGAGCCCACCAAGGCGACGTGGAGGGCCAGATGGACCGCAACTAGTCCAAGCCCGGCCCATGTTGGGGTCGTAATACAAGTAGCACTTCTCTTCTCTTCTCCACCACACCACCCCACATACCACACCCGCCGCCGCCGCCTGCAGGGAGGGGATTACAAATCGAGGGGTTGCCTGCTCATCGCCGTCGCGCTCACCGCCTCCGACGACCTCGTGCAGCAACCTATCTCGATCTGACCATGGTGTCCGACGCCAGCAAGAAGAAGGCGGCGCAGAAGAAGGCCGCTGCCGCCGCCAAGAGGGGCGCCAAGGCCAGCTCCGCCGCCTCCTCGTCGTCCTCCTCCGCCGCCGCCGACAAGGCCACCAACGGCCTTGCCGCGCTCAACCTCTCCGATCGGACCTGCACCGGGGTCCTCGCCTCCCACCCGCTCTCCCGGGATATCCACGTACGTCACCCAAGATCCGATGCGATCCCCCTTTTTCTTCTTCCGTCGCTATTCACCCGTCCATTGTTACAAGGTTGTTTCCTTCCCTTCTGTCTCGCCGCTACATGGATGAGTTCGTTCCACGGACCCTCCAGGGGTGAGATCCGTGCGGTGTGCTGCTGCTGCCGCGCGCAACACGCATCGGCAAACCTAGCTCTTAGTCCTGTTTGATGCGTTTACTTCGTAGCAGAAAAGAGCAAAACTTTCCACAGTCCACAGACATATATAATATACATATGGTGAGCGAAGTAGAGATTTCAAGATCCATGTTTCACATTTAACTCCCACTTGCCATTTGATAGCATTAAATAAGTAAATTTTCAATTGATCTTTGGGCTCAGCTGGAAGACTGTTTAATTCGATGACCATGTAGGTATTAGCCACTTTGATAGCTCTGATGTATTCTGGGGCCAAATCGCATGCTGATACTATCGGATACACTTTTTTTTAAGAAACCAGTTGATACGCAAGTACTGGTGCGATGGTAGGCACGAGTGCACAGTTCTTGAATGAGGCTTCCTCTTGTATCACTGTTCTAGCAGCATCTACATTTCTCCCTAAATACCAATTGATCCGTTTAACACTTCATTTGTTGATTTCCTAATGTAATATTTGAATGTTGCAGATAGAGTCCCTTTCATTAACATTTCATGGCCATGACCTTATTGTGGATTCAGAGTTGGAGCTTAACTATGGGAGGTATAGTAACAGCACTGTTTATTTCCATTCAGTTACGACCATGGTTCCTGCTGGAGCACTCCATTGATGGTTTTATTTATCTCAGGCGATACGGTTTACTCGGCTTAAATGGGTGTGGAAAATCTACCCTTCTCACAGCAATAGGCTGCAGGGAACTTCCTATCCCAGAACATATGGACATATACCATCTCAGCCATGAGATTGAGGCTTCAGACATGTCTGCGCTGCAAGCTGTTATCTGTTGTGATGAAGAAAGAGTCCAGTTGGAAAAGGAAGCTGAAATTTTGGCTGCTCAGGTCAGCTCTTCAACTCTCATCGTCATATTATCTCACTGTGTGCCTGTCATCTGTGTATATAACTGCCTTCTTGATGTTTCAAGTTATAACTGGACACTGAAGATTTATAAAGTAGGTTTTCTTTGCTGACTTTTTAGGACGATGGTGGCGGTGAAGCTTTGGATCTTATATATGAGCGGTTAGAAGCACTTGATGCATCAACTGCTGAGAAACGTGCTGCAGAGATATTGTTTGGTTTAGGTTTTGACAAGCAAATGCAGGCAAAGCAAACTCGAGATTTTTCTGGTGGTTGGCGTATGAGGATTGCGTTGGCAAGGGCACTGTTCATGAATCCGACCATCCTTTTGCTTGATGAGCCAACAAATCATCTTGGTGAGTCTAGTAAACAATTCTTAAAATAAACGAAAAATGAATTTTTAACTTTTGTTCAGTGCAAATAATGTGCCTTTTTATTTTGCCTTAATATTGTAAGCATTTTCTGTTGGCAAGATCTTTGATTGATGTGAGGCACACAGCCTTGTGATAGCATTACTACTTATCCTGTTGTGCTTAAGGGGTTACTAGTCAAAAATTTTCCTCATGGCTTTGTTGGCAGTTATATATTATATAGTTATATGAAAGCAATCTGAATAATTCGTTTTTGTGTTTATTTACAGATCTTGAGGCATGTGTCTGGCTGGAAGAGAAATTAAAGAATTTTGAGCGTATACTTGTTGTCATATCACACTCCCAAGATTTCCTAAATGGAGTGTGCACTAACATCATCCACATGCAGAACAAGAATCTCAAGTTATATACTGGTAATTATGACCAGTATGTTCAAACCCGCTCTGAGCTTGAAGAGAATCAAATGAAGCAGTATAAATGGGAGCAGGAGCAGATTGCTAATATGAAGGAGTACATTGCACGATTTGGTCATGGTTCTGCAAAGCTCGCTCGTCAGGCTCAGAGCAAAGAGAAAACTCTTGCAAAGATGGAGCGTGGTGGTCTTGCTGAGAAGGTTGTTAATGACAAGATTCTGGTTTTCCGCTTTACAGATGTTGGCAAACTCCCACCACCAGTGCTCCAGTTCGCTGATGTCACATTTGGGTACACGCCAGATAATCTCATTTACAAGAATCTTGACTTCGGTGTTGACCTTGATTCTAGAGTTGCACTGGTCGGTCCTAATGGGGCAGGGAAGAGCACACTTCTGAAGCTCATGACAGGTGACTTGTCTCCATTAGATGGCATGGTCAGGCGCCACAATCACCTACGCATTGCACAGTTCCATCAACATCTCACTGAGAAGCTTGACTTGGACATGCCGGCCCTTGCATACATGATGAGGGAATACCCTGGGAATGAGGAAGAGAAGATGAGAGCTGCAATTGGTAAGTTTGGCCTGTCAGGAAAGGCACAGGTGATGCCAATGAAAAATCTCTCTGATGGGCAGAAGGCCCGTGTCATCTTTGCATGGCTGGCATTTAGGCAGCCACAGATGCTGTTGCTCGATGAGCCGACAAATCATCTGGACATTGAGACCATCGACTCCCTAGCTGAGGCACTGAAGGAATGGGATGGGGGCTTGGTCCTGGTGAGCCATGACTTCAGGCTAATCAACCAGGTCGCTCATGAGATCTGGGTGTGTGAGAACCAGGCGGTAACTAGGTGGCAGGGTGATATCATGGACTTCAAGCAACACTTGAAGAAGAGGGCTGGTCTGTAGAATGCATTGTTCTCTTCCTCGGCTCTTTGGAGATCTATAGACAACCCAAAGTTTTGCCTCTGTATCAGAAATTTTCAATTATTTAGAGTGACTACAAGAATGCTTGTTATTGTATTGAGTTAAAACATCTTCCCGTACGGCGTTTTATAACCAGATGATTCATAATATTTTTCATGCCTTTTGGTGTCAATTATTTTCCCTTGATTTGTGTTGGTGTGTTTGTCCCTGGTCTATTTCCAATGGAGTTGATTTCAGGGGTTTGATTTCCGCGAGGGGAGTTGATTTCACGGTAGTGATGCTGCTGTTTAAGATGATGAAAGCACGGTAATGTATCTGCCGACACTTGATTCATTCAAGTGGTTTGTTTATATGCCGTTTCTGGCCGGTCGGCCCCTTCTAAAGTTTGAAACGCTCTGTTGTACAGTGCCTTCTTATATCTGTATCATCTGCCCCAGATTTTCCATCTTTTCTATCCTATTTTTATAAAAAAATTCATCTGTCTCCTCGTCATGCTTAATACGAATTCTCATTTTGAGGGGCACATGATTGAATTAAGCTGTTCTTTTCCTGGAACTCTGGAACGCACGATTGACGTACATGAACAATACGTAATGCTGCCACTGACAGGCTTCATTTATGCATATGAAACGCAACAATACCCCCAAAAAAATTGACAGAAAAGAAATGGATCAAATGCTCCTCTTTATTATAATTTTCGCCTCGATTTGATATCATATAAATTCCCAAACACTTGATTTCTTCAGTGCTTATTCCTAAAGCGCCACCATCGCTTCTTTTTCTTTGTTTCTGAGGTCGGAAGATCTGCAGCATCATTGCAAAGACAAGCGTACTGTCAGGTGAGGATATATCTCTGCCTACATGGTCCTGCAATTGGAGTGCTGCCATGTGCACTACAGCATGCAACGATCTTGATGAAAACTCATTTATTAAGCACACGTAGCGCTCCAGCACGAAACTAATCGTCTGATGGCACATCAAACCATCTGAATATCAGCTATTTAGCTTGAGAATCTTTCCCCAGTTAAAGGCGTTGTACACACATTACAGTAATACATTGATGCAGTTTTAAGATGCAGATTCGAGTAGTAGCATAAATCATTTAGGTGAAGGTCCTATGCTCTATAAGTTGTTTCAAGTTACAAAAACCTTTGTCAACTTAAATAATCATTTAGGGACTTACCTCCTTCAGGATAAATGGAATTGTAGTGGACCTCCGCCCAGAAGCTCAAGAATATAACTGAAAACAAACGCTGTGCTTTAGCATTTTCTCAAGTAAGCTCGTTAACAGGGTTGCAAATATATGAAAAAGGTGGCATGAGTTCCTGTAGCCTTTGACATGGACTGAAGCGTTCTAATACCTCGATTGGACTTCTGAACATTTGGTAGAATCTCAATATAACAGGTATCTTTGAATGATGTAATCACAAATATTTTCACTCCATACTGCAGAAGAGCATTCAAAAAGATAATGTCAGTGATTAAGTAGAAAAGGGAGATGCAGTGAAAAAATGGGAATTACTACTTAGAAGGGAATGCACACCGTATCTGCAGCAGCCTGCAAAGTCACATGATCACCCCATTCACCGTTTCTGTTCAGGTACAATATGGAAATGTAATCAGTCAAATTACAAACAGCACGTACATCAACCTGAAAATTTCATTTACAATGGAAAGCGCATACTGTGAGACTTTTTCTAGATAATCACCATACTCCATCGGGACATATCCTTCATAGATATCACGGTGGGACTCAAGCTGTGAAAAAGAATAGGAGCACAAAATTGAGCTAAAGATTTACGTCCAATCAAGCATTAAACGTTTGTCCCAATTAAATAAGAAACTGACCTGGGTTATGACCTGCTGCCTAACAAATTTATGGTGTTCAGGGCTGCGGTAGAATTGATCAGACAGTGCACGGAACTGAAAAGACGGAGAAAATCAATTGTTTGGAGGAAACATCAAGGAAAAACATCTTAAGGTAGAGGCCTTGACGAAATATGATTCTTGTTCACTTATGTTATACTGAGGTGACATGCAACTTACTTGGCAATTACCATCTCCCAGTACCTTAAGCTCAACTAGATCATAGAGTCGCAACCTACAGAAGCAGTCTAGTCTTGTCAAAAATCAGGCAATGGTTGCGGTACAATGCAGTCTTCTTAGAATTATTTTGGAAGGTATGCTTTGTAACACAACTGCTACATAATGACATTTAACCTGTCTATGAGCCTTTGATGGTCTGATGTGGCTTCATCGACAGAAGGTATCTCCCCATTTATCTTTGGAACATGCTACAAAAGGCAAGCAATTTAGCTTGCAGGGCTGTATATGTAACTCAAAGAAGCTACAAGATATCAAATACTAGAAACAGGAAGACTGAAATAATGCTTCAAGTCAAAACAATTTTCTGAAAGGAGTGGAATATAAGCATCATGAAGTTTTGAATTTTTAACATAAGTGGTCAAGGACAGGTGAGCTTACAGGGATAGGCACCATCTGATTCAACCTTTTGCCCACTTCACCATCTATTTCAAAAGAGTCATCAACAAGCTCAAGTGACAAGTCTTCTCCATACGGGTTTACCCCTGGGCTTGAACATGAGCTGGATGGTTCCGTATCATCAACTTCCTCTTCACCTTGCTCATAGCCTTCATCAAACCAACATTTGAAGATGATGGAATGAAAATTCTAATCGGAACACAAATATATATCAGCAGAACACTGGGAAGCAAGTACCTGAATAATAGTTCCTAGGCGGATCATACCAACCATTGGGGCACATTTGTAACCTCAAATGCTCTTCATGTGCGTTTGGGTGATATGCCAAGTCTGCAAAAAAAATCAGCAGAGCTCTTTGTTAAGAGAGCAAGAATACGAAGAGATAACAGCAGCGCTAGCAAGACATAGTAGCCTACCTTCCCGGGCAAAACAACCATTGTAAAAGCTCGCATCATGCTGAAGATTTGCTCCGCAATAAGCAGCAGAGTTGGCGTATGGATCATGGAAAGGGTTGAAACTCCAGCGGAGCACATCGTCATCTTGCTCGTACGTAATCATCAGCTGGCACTAATTCCTTTCGCTGAAGAAAAGGACGTTCCTTTGGATTCAGTCTAGCTATATAGCCATCAACTGAAACACAAACACAAACATGAAGTCACGAACAGTCAATAGGTGATAGTGATACCACCCCCACACATGCAGACATCAACTAGAATATGAACAAACCAGGCTGTTATACCATCTAATATAAGGGGACAGATTGTCTGATATTTGTTTTGGTCATCAAATTGATTGGCCCCCAAAATCAAAGGCAGGTCTAAAGCAGCAATAACTTTGAGCGGAAAGTGTGTATCAGATAATTGGCATCCAACTAGCTAGGGATTTGGCCACTTTATTAAAGGACCTAGAGTAAGTAGACTTTGCGAGGTCCAAGTAGACTAGAATGGAACAATCTCTGCCCCCCAAATTGCTCCAGCGAGCAGCGGAAAGAGGGAGCGGGTGCCCTTCCCAAGCTGCTTCTTTTCCACTAATCCAAATTAATTGACAATTCGACATGGACCGTGCCTTTTCGTTCATATTCTCTCATCAAGATGCTGCCTGCCTTCACCAATTGGAGAAAAGCATCATGGAAAGAAAGAAGGAAAAGGTGCGAAAGAAAAGGGCACCACTAGTCCACTACCGATCGGTGAAACAGGTTTATTTATGCCTAAGTGAAACGAAAGTTAAGATGCGTAGATCGAGCTGCAGAACAGATCTGATTTGCTGACATGAACCTTCCTAGATCAAACGACCGTAATTAAATGATCCTGTTTGTTCAGCCATTTTGGCAATGCATAGATACCGTCGCAGTGACTGAAAATGTGATCCAGCAGATCGCACGACACCAACAGAATGGTCACGAGCACTCGTCGTATATAAAGGAGGAGGAAGAAAACATTAGCAACAAGAAAAGCTGGAACTTTTTACTGGGGGGAGAAAGTTGGTCGGTCGGTCGAGTTGAATCGGATGGTACCGGGCAACCATCGGAAATTAAGATGGCATGGCTGGTACTGAAATTTGTAGGTAGCAGAAGCACAAGTGACCAAGTGAAGTGAGTGGATGGATGGATCAGGAACTTAAAAGTTAGGATCGGTCGCTCACCTCGGTAGGTAGCAGGAGCTGCTCGGAGTGGGAGAGAGACAGGGCCAGCCGCTCCGCGGCTCCGAGACGCCACGCCACGCGCGCGCGCGCGGAGGCAGCAGAGAGGTCAGGAGACACGCTGTAATCGGGTGCCTGGGCGACGGGAACTAATGCGGCAAGCGCGCGCGGCGAGAGGAGGAGGAGAAGACGATGATGATGATGGAGGTAGGGAATCTTGCGGACGTCAAGGGGTGGAAGAAAACGAGAATGGCGACGGCCCTACGTGGCATGGCTGACCTCCGGGGCCCACCTGTCTGCCTCTCTCCTAGTCTCTCTCTCTCTCTCTCTCTCTTACGAGTAATTGCCGCACTGCACTAGTGTGTGATGCAGTAGATTAGATTCTCTGTCTGTCTGCATAGCATAGCACAGCACACGTACTCGATCCAGACGAAGCTTGCTCGTTTTTGTTTCTTCCTCCTCGCTTCAGCTGCTAGCTAGCTGGTCAGTGATTAATTATTATTGCAGAACCAGCTACTCCTCCAAGCCAAGGGTTACGACGACAACGAGTAGCCGAGTAGTGATGGCACTGGTAGCAGTTTAATAATGGAGTGCTCAGGCTCAGGCTCAGGCTCAGGCTCAGCTGTACCTTTGGGGTTGGGCCTCGGAGGAAACCATCCAAGGAATATCGAATCTCCACCCTGTTCTTCCTGTTTCGACGATCGATCACGGATGCATCATGCAGTGCAGGTGCAGCACCCCCTGCCATGCTACACCCCGACCGTCCGATCCCATCCCAACGGTCATCGGTGTGACAGCTCGCCCATATAGTTACTTAGCGGCGGAGCTTGAACAAGGCCAATCGAGAAAATTAAGACAGAAAATCCTAACAAATGCTTGCCAACTTACTCCTGCTTGGTGCATTAGTAGAAACTTTTAATAGTTGTAGTCAAATGTTTATTTGGAAGGAGGCGCTAGGGCTCACTCTGGCCCTAACTAAGCTCCGCCCTCGCCCTTGATAGTCACCATGCACCATTGACACTTATATAGCTCTTACAGATACTTAGTGTTATATATAGCCTCATAGGTTATCACCCACATTTTCCTCATCGATCCGATATACTTGCAGGCAACTAATACAGAAGTAGCAACCCGTGCTACTGCTGGTAATCTCGAGTCCGGTCAATGCTAATTATAAAATGCTCCCCTGGTACTGAAATGGTTTCGGCCGTACGTGGCGCCATGGGCCAGTCAAATTTACTGCACCTTAATATATGGAGCGATTCATGTATGGGTCCGTACTTGTGCTAGCACCTCATGTGATTAAGCCTGCAACTACAGCAGTACCAGCTTTTAATTAGTCAGCAGAAAACAGGCGATTGAAGGGAGAAGATGGCATGATTCGAAAAATAGGGGCTGGCTCACGTGCATCAATGTATGCTGGAAGGAAGTAATTAGTATATAGATGAGAGGACATGTGTACACCGGCCATGTGCATATATGCATCGAGCTTGGCTCTATCCGTATTTGTTTGCAGCAGGCGGTGGGGTTTATGGCAGGGGAATATTTCAGATTTTCGGCCCCAGCTGTCGAGATGAAAATTTTACCTATCGGCTGGATACTCGTGGGTATCCGACCGTATTGAGTAAGGATGAACGATACTTAAGATCTATAGATTTTTGTAGGTGGATAACCAATAAGATATGGATAATATATAGATATTATTATACACTCATAGGTATCTAGAAAAGCTAAAACATCGAGTAAATATGTTATATCATATAGGTCTTGAGTGATGTAATAAGTAAGACGGATGTTTTTGTGATTGTGCCTTATGAAATGGTTTTAAATCTAAAACTAAATATGTAAGTTATACTATATATTGTCATTGTATGTTTAATTTTATATTAATGTGTTGTACCAAATGGATATTCATTAGGCGCTGAATATCTATTGTGTTTAGGCAGAAACGTGCTTTTGTATCTATAGGTACCTTTAGGCCTCTCCCAATGTACAGGTGCTTAGATGAGGTGCTAAGTGCATGAAAGTGCTTAGCAACTAAACTCCCCAATGCATAGGTGTTTAGTTTTTTGTAGCTAAGCTTCCTTCATTTAATTATTCAGCAACTAAACTCCCCAATGCATAGATGCCACATAGGTGTTTTGCATAGGCCTGCGCGCTTAGCATCGTTTCTTCCTGGGGTCACCAAAGTGCTCTCCCTCCTCCTTAATTGCTTTGCCACGTCAGTTTTTCGCATATGTGGCATTCTTAGCACCTGTACACCGTGGAGCACTGGAAAGGGCTTTATAGGTGGACAATAATGAGATCATGAATTGAAACAACGGATCTAAAAGGGCCCTACATATCTATTGCCCTCACATTGCCATCCTTACCCAGCTCCACTGCACCCTTTGTCTTCTCTTCTCTTCATTATTATTTTTAGAGGAACATTGATTGGAATTTGGAGCCAATCTTTGTTCACACCTCCTTCGAGAAAAAAAGGCCCATCATGCGTATGTGGGATGTGGCAGCACACGCACGGGCAGATCCATGAAAGGCCAGGAAGTTGTTAACAGAGGGCCCAGGCGTACTAGTAATTCTGAGGGCCATGGCTTCTGGCCCAACTAAAATAAAACTGATCAACCGGGCAGACAGCTATAACCTCACCTCGGCGTCGGGCCGAAGATACATGGGCTCCGACGTTTGAGCTGCACCCAAGCGACGTCGACGAGATAGAAGATCATCGGCTCATCGCCGAAGGGAGTGGAAATGGACGGCGAGCCCGCGACCACCGTGAGCTGGATCTATGCTCCAGACTCCTCTCCCTCTCTCCCCCAAGTTTCTCCTTGGTGCGCTCGCTGCATCCGCCATGGCCCATCTACGCCGCGCCCTTGTCTTCCCCTGGCACCGATGCCCCTCATCCGCGCCATTCTTGTCTGTGTGCTTCCTCTCCTCGCCCGCGTGAGATGCTCAAGCTCTCCATTGTGGTGGCTCGCCGCCTCGCCCCGAGATCAACTGACGAAAGAAGCCGCCGCCACGCGGCCCGTCGGGGTGGGGCCCGCAAATCTCCACCAACAACCTCGTCGTCGTAGCGATGGGGCTGGGTAGATCAAGTGGAGTCGGTAGAGGTGATGTTGCATACTAACACTTCTTTTGTTGCGGACTGAGGTGTATGATATTGCAATCACGTGGTGATTTTCTGTTATTGCATAAGTGTTCTTTGATTGTTGCAATCGAGTAAAACTTTGTTGCAGTCCTAAAAATATATTTGTTTCACTGTTCTATGGTATTTGCGCAAAGGATTTTCTGATCATGTTGCATCTGTTGCACAAGTGCATATGTGATGTTTCAATAGTGCAAATTTTCTATTGCGTTAACAAGCCTGATTTGTTGCGATCTTCCGTAACTTTTGTTGCATAAAGTCTCTAAATTTATTGCTTGTTGTATAAGTGTATGTTTATTGCAATCACAGAAATAATTTATTGCAAGGCTAGGTCGCTGCAGACAAAAACATGCCATGAGAGCTGGAGGCGAAGAAGGTGGAGCAGAGATGCGACGAGGGGAGATGGGACTAGGGAGGAGCTTGCTGTAGGGAAGGAAGTGATTGTAATGGGGGGAAGACGCTAGGAGGAAGGAGAGAGAGATCAGATGGTTGGCATCGCTACGTCGGACAGTAGAGGACTAGAGGGTGACGCTCTAAGCCTCCTATCGCCCCAACCGACGCCTTTTGTCTCCTTTCTTTTATATTCCTGTTTTTCTTTTTTCCCTTAACCAACAATTTATCTGCTTATTAAGTTGGCCGTTGTGGAAACAAAAAATCTCATTTCCCCTTTCCCCTCTCTTCAGTGCTAAGAGGCGATCTAGGGGATCTTTCGGGGTTCTCCCTCCCGCCGGCGTCCCCGCCATTCTCTCCCGCCACCGATGGCCCTCTTGGCCTTCGGTTGTGCGGAGGATGGCGGCTCGTCGCCGGCGGGCGGGGTTTTGGTCCCGGTAGTTTAGGGTTTTGGTCTCGTGCGAAGGCAGCGAGTGTCGCGGGGTGTTCGCGGCAATATCCATTTGTAATAGGATTGTCGGGGTAGCGTGAAAGGAAGATCTAGGCAGTGCACACAAGAATTTACCCAGGTTCAGGCTCTCCAAGGATGGAGATAATACCCTACTCCTGCTGAATATATTTGATGATCTTGCGTGAAAAGAGAGTGTACAGGAGGTTGAAGAAGATGCTATGGAATTTAGAATACTCGATCCCCCTCTCCGCATGGGGGCTTGGCCTTATATAGGCCCGTACATCAGCCGACTCGGCAGTCGGCTGAGCTACAGTAACGGTTTTAATTTAATGACGACATTTACATCCGGTAACGGCCCGAGTAACGCCAGTCTTCATGCCGGTTGAAACATATGCCTTTGATGAGTTGTAACGCCTGTCTCGATGACACCCGGCCGTTGCAGTCACCCGGGCCTTTCTTGGGCCTTCATCCGAGTGGGCCCTTATGAGGCTTCGCGAGCCTGTTGGGCCGACTCGTGGTGCTGGGCCTACCCGGATGGGCTTCCCCCCGTCAGTAGCCCCCGAGTGCTTCGAGGTCTTGACACGCATACCGACTGAGGATCAGGCTGTGCTTGTCCGAGTCGCTGGTGGAGAGACCTTGATGGACTCCTGAAAAAAGAAGGTTAAATTTTGCTAAGTGTTAAGAGCTCGGTGATACCCGTGCTTTCCGGCTAAGGAAACCGGCTTGCGGCCCTCCGAGAGGCGTATCATGAATTCCGAGTGAAACCGAAATAACGCCTGGCCTATCCTGTGTGGACGGTTGCCATCTTGTGCCCGCAGGGGGGACGCCTTTCGACTTTCAACTTCGAAACCGAGTCTTCGAACCCGGCATTGAACCCTGAATCATTGAGCCAAGTTGAGCCGCTGTGGCGTTTGGTTCCGATTCAGAGGTTACGTTGCCCTGCTGTGGATGCCGGGTTCGTCCTTAGCTTGGGTGTTGCCGAGTGACCTGCGAACCCTGTTGGGCCGATCATCAGCACCCTTTCGCAGAGCCAATCTGCTTCCGAGTTTGGCGGCTTGTGCGCCTCGGAGTTGCTTGACGAAGTCGACATAACCTGTGACGTGTCCCAACGGGTTAAGCCGACTGTCAAGTCGATGCTTGGGCAAAATCCGACTCGATCTGAATCGGCTCCAATCGCAACCGACTGGAGTCGCGGGGTTATCCTGACTGATGTCGCATCAGCATTTAATGCGCGCAGCCGGTTGGACAGAGTGCCCGTGGTGCAATGATTTCACCTCGAGTCGCGAGTGAAGCGTGCCCGAGGCATCTGCTGCCGCTGCTCTGATTTCGCGCAATATCCGAGGCGGCAGCCCATCATGACCGCGCCCGAATCACGCGATCGACGCGCGCGAAACGGAGGCTGACGTAATGACCGCCAGTCACGTGAGGCTGACGTAATGACCGCCAGTCACGTCGCCTGGGGTGCCGCGTCGTGGCGAAAAACTCGCCCGAATCCCGCGGGTTCGTGCGCGCGGGACGGCAGTTGTCAAATCGGTTTCTGCCACGTCGGACGCACGATCGCCAGCGGTTGGACTCCCCGGCCTATAAAAAGGAATTTCCGGGCTGCCGGGTCCCCATCCGCTTTCTTCTTCCTTGCGCTCGCACTCTTTGCCTCCAGAGCTCCGCCATCGCGCATTTGCTCCCGAGAGAGAGAGTCCGCTCGCCGCCGCCGTTCTTCGCTCATCGCCAACCATGTCTCGCGTCAACAAGGGAAAGAAGGCCGTCGCTTCCTCCTCCGCCGCCGACGCCGACGGGTGGAAGAAAGGCGATTGGATCCCCTCGGTCATCACCGACGAGGTGCTCCTCGGCTTCGCCAGCAACGGCCTGCTGCCGCCTCGTATCATCAGCAACTGGCGAGCTTCATACAAGGAAGCGAAGCCCGCTCCGCATGAGCACGAACGCGTGCTGCTCTACCCGTTCATGGAACGGGGCTTGAAGCTGCCGCCGCACGACTTCTTGCGCGGCCTTCTCTTCTTTTACGGTCTCCAACTCCATCACCTGAGCCCGAATGGCATTCTGCACATCGCGTGCTTCATCACGCTGTGCGAATGCTATTTGGGGACTCAGCCACATTGGGGATTGTGGAAGAAGATTTTCACCGTCAAGGCTCAACCCGTCAAAGCCGGCGACCGACTGTCAATCTGCGGAGGAGCCGGCATCCAGGTCAAATCCGGCGCCAAGTACTTCAAGATGCAATTTCCGGATACTGTCCGGAGGTGGCAGGACGGGTGGTTCTACTGCCCGGATGAACGCACGCCGACTGGCCACGAAGGTCTGCCCAAGTACGTTGAGGGTCCGCCCGTCTGGCTGAAGCGCTGGGGCACCAAGCCTTCCAACGAGGAAATGCCCGAAGTCGAACGACTCCTGAAGATGATCGCCAAACTTCAGGATAAAGGGCTCACGGGTACCGATCTCATTGGCACTTGGCTGAGTCGGCGCATCCAGCCTCTTCAGGCCCGGGTGCATCCAATGTGGGCATACTCGGGCAATCACGACCCGACGAGGGTGTCATCCGAAGACCTTTCAGATGAGAATTTCTTGGAGATCTTCCAGAGCTTGACCAAAGAACGAACTGGGATCGTCCGGGCGCCCAAAGTGACCCCATACTCGGCTGCCAACCCTCCACCGACTGTAAGTTAAGACTTGTATTCCGAGTCGGACTCTTATCACTTGTTTTGCTTCCGCCAACACCATCTTTTGATGTTGCAGAAGTACCTCAACCTCAACTCCATGCCGCCTCTTCCCGAGCATGAGTCGGATCCGGCCGCGCTGGATAACGCCGAAGTTGAGGAGGAGGCGGCCCCATCGAACAGTGGTATCCAGGTCGACTCGGATACCGAGTCAGAAGGATCTGGATCCCAAGTCGTCAAGCGGAGCCGCGACGACGACACCTCCGGGTTGACGGCGGTAGCGGCAATGGAAACTGCCCAGACAGAGTCGGCTACTAAGCGGGCCCGAACTACCTCTTCCGGCTCCGTCGCCCGGGTTCCGGCTCCTGCTCAAGCCGCTTCAGCCAGCCGATTGGCACAAGCTCTGGCTCCCGCCGCCAAGCCAGTGTTAAAAATCCCGGGGAAGCCAAAGAAGACGATTCCCACGACCACCAGGTATGAATCCTTGCGCCTCATGTCAAAGTTGAAGTGGATTGAGAAGAAACTGGAGTCGGTTGCGCTCTACAGGGTCCAGAAGAAGCTCTCCAGCAAAGGAGGATCTTCATCCGGCGCCCCATCAGCTCCAACACCAATCCCTCCACCGGAGTCGGCTTCTACGACTCCGGCTCCTATTGCTCCAGCACCGGTTGTCTCCGTCGAGGCAACGGAGTCGGTGACGGGCGTCACGGCTTCCGCAACTCCGACTGCGGGGGTCCCTCCGGCTGCGACAACCAGCGCGCCACAGCTGGCTGCTCCTACGCCACCGCCTGTCGCAACCACCGAGGGGCCGGAGCCGGATGCGGTTGTCGGGTCCGTACCTCTCCCTGCCGCATCCGTCGAGCCACAGTCGGACTTCGGTGCCGGGCCAACCGAAGAGCCGGCCGTCAACCCGCAGCCGCAGCCACCTCCCATCCTTGAGGTGACAAGGGAGCCGGCAGCTGCGACTGGCACCGACTCCTCCGAAAGTGAGTTTTGGCGCCTTGCGCTGTTGCCAAGGGCGCTCTTTCTTTTGGTTAGCGTCACCGCGCTGGGGACCACGCTCAGCGGCCGCAACCAGGTCGGCTCCGCTAACCCCGTCTCCGCCAGCCTTCCGCTTCGGGGGCCGATCGTCCGTACGCTTCCGTCCCGAGTCGGCGGGGACTTTCCGGCTCGAAGACTCGGCTTTTGCCTTGCCTTTGTCTTCGTACCGCATGGCTTCTTCACCCGTCGCGTACTTGCTGGCGACTTCCATGAGTCGGCCCATGGTCTGAATGTTAGACCGGGCCAACTTGTGCTTGAGGAGCTCGTATTTGACTCCCTGGGAAAAGGCCTGAATGGCCTGCATCTCAGTGACGTCCTCGATCGAGTTGCGCAGCCGAGTCCAGCGCTGAATGTAATCGCGGACCGACTCGCCCTTCTCTTGGACGCAGAGCCACAGATCTTGGGCGTTCCCAGGGCGCTTGTACGTGCCCTCAAAGTTTTTGACGAAGGCCTCTTGGAGGTCCCTCCAGTCGTAGATGCTATCTTCGGGCAGGCTATTAAGCCACGCCCGAGCCGACCCTTCCAGCATCAGGGGTAGGCTTCGGAGGGCAACACGCTCGTTGCCTCCTCCTATGTTGCAAGCGACCAAGTAGTCAGCAAGCCAAGTTTCTGGCTTGGCGGTGCCGTCATACTTGTCGACGCCGCTTGCAATTCGGAACCGATCCGGAAACGGTTCGGCCCGAATCCGCCTGCTGAAGCAAAGCGGCCCGGTGGAGGCAGAGCCACCCGGCTGGTTGACTTCGCCAGCGCGCCGCTCGGCCCGCACCCGGGCTGCCCGCCGTCCCTCGATGTCATCGCGGGCATCGCGAGCATCGTTCGCTCGAAGAGAGCCGGCTCGCCGCCGCTCAGCCTGGAGCCGGTTAATCTCCAGGCGAGCGTCAGGCCGGTTCGTGGATCGACTCGGTTGAGACGAGCCGACTGTGACGGGGCGACTCGGAGCTCCTGAGGGCCGACTCCGAGTTTCCTGGGAAGCTGGCCGGTTGCCAACCGACCCGGCTTCGTTTTGTTGTTCCACCGCCGTCTTCATCAGCGTGACGACTCGGCGGTAGATTTCCGCCGCGGGGCCGTCTGCTGGTGGTGGCAATGAGTCGGCCAACGTGGCGGCTGCGAAAAGGTTCTGGGCCGGTGTTTGATAAACAAGGACACCGTCCTGTTGCCGTCCGAAAAGTGGGGCCCGAGTAGCCCGACTCCTCCGGGCGGCCGAAGAAGTTCTTCGGTTCGCGCGGCTGCGCGAACCGTGAGGGTCATTCGGTCGCCGATCTTGCTGTTCGATTGCCGCCCGCTCTTGATCGAGGCGTGCTCGTTCAGCAAGGAGGGCTTGCCGAGAAGCCTCCAAGGCCCTCTCGGCCTCCGATTGTCCGTTGATGGGCGTATGTAGGTGCTCGTGGGCTGCCCTGGCCGCCGCAGCTGCAGACGTTCCCACATCCTCTGCGGCGCCATCCCCAACCACATACACCTCAGCGGAGGCGGTATGGCTGTGCGAACTCTCGTCCCCCTCGGATTCGGATCCCAGGATGGAGAGGAGAGATTCGGCGCCCACCATGGCGACGAACCTGAAATATTCCTCGCCCTTGCCCGAGGCTGGAGGAGATCCGAGCCGGAGCTCAGGCTCCACCTCCACGGTAAGGCATGGACGCGGATCTTGGAGATGTAATTGGCCGAAAGCGTCGGCCAAGAAGTGAAGGCCGCCGAAGATGAACTCCGAGCCTTCAGGATGCGCGACAGGCGACATGTTGCCGACGATGAGCTTGTCGCCGGTCGCTGGAGAAGATCCCGCCTGGATCGTAGCTCCAAAACACGCTCCCCCTACCTGGCGCGCCAACTGTCGCGGGGTGTTCGCGGCAATATCCATTTGTAATAGGATTGTCGGGGTAGCGTGAAAGGAAGATCTAGGCAGTGCACACAAGAATTTACCCAGGTTCAGGCTCTCCAAGGATGGAGATAATACCCTACTCCTGCTGAATATATTTGATGATCTTGCGTGAAAAGAGAGTGTACAGGAGGTTGAAGAAGATGCTATGGAATTTAGAATACTCGATCCCCCTCTCCGCATGGGGGCTTGGCCTTATATAGGCCCGTACATCAGCCGACTCGGCAGTCGGCTGAGCTACAGTAACGGTTTTAATTTAATGACGACATTTACATCCGGTAACGGCCCGAGTAACGCCAGTCTTCATGCCGGTTGAAACATATGCCTTTGATGAGTTGTAACGCCTGTCTCGATGACACCCGGCCGTTGCAGTCACCCGGGCCTTTCTTGGGCCTTCATCCGAGTGGGCCCTTATGAGGCTTCGCGAGCCTGTTGGGCCGACTCGTGGTGCTGGGCCTACCCGGATGGGCTTCCCCCCGTCAGCGAGGCGGTGGCGTCGTCTCCGTGTTGGGCTTTTGTCCCCCTGCTCTGCCCCCGCTCCGGCGTTGCTCCCTTTGGCTCCGTCGGGAAGAGTATGGGGGTTGCCGTCTGCCGTTCCTCCTTTGGAGTTGATGGCGGCCCTTTTGGTCTTCTTCTTTGCTTCTCTGTTGCTGGTTTGGGTGTCCTCTCGGGCGTTTGCTTCTCTGCAGGGTCTTTGTGCTCCGCTCGCCAGCAAGAAGAGGTGGTTTCTTTCCCCGGCCAAGCTCGGGGTGCCGCCATGGCCGATGTTCCTTCACCAGATGTCAAGCTCCGCCTCCAGCGGCGGTCTTCAATTGTGGCCTATCAACGGACTAAGTTCCTATCGAAGCCGGAGAAGGGCGCGTCTTGATTCCGGCAGGAGAAGCAGCTCCGCGAAGCCTCCAATGGCGGCCGGTGAAGCAAGGAAGAGGACGGCCCTAGGGGCCTGTTTGTTATTTTCTGTTTCTGTAAGGTCGTATGTGCTTGTTTTCCTTAACTATTTTCAGAAATGGAAATGAAAATGCCCTTTGGGTGTTTTCTTCAAAAAAAAACAATTTATCTGCTTATTACATTTTATTTTTCCTACTAATCATTAAACATATGGCTCGATAAACATTTGTTTTTGCTCTCTCAAGTTAGTTAAATTATAATCTAATTTAACAAACACGGTATTAATTCTTTTCACGATTTAATAGCAGATTTAGTGTAAATTCAACAAGCTTAGCAACCATAAATTGAAACACTTTCCTTCGAGCCTGGTGTAATCATTGTATATTTCGATCTTGTGGTTGCTAATCTATCACTCGACCGACAAACGCTTGCACCCGACCTACAGAAAGGGCGCTTCACGATTGCCACTGGAGCTAACTATGGTTGCAACGTTGCCTCACGGTGCTAGCTCCCTACGTGTCCAGTAACCTACACTAAACATTACTCACTTCAAGATATAATGCATTTTGAACATCTCTATTGTCTTTAATGTCACATTTTGATCATCACTTTCTATATAAATATATTTTCTCGTCTAAAAGTATCTATACATTATGGGAGTATTTCTTGTGATGAATCCGTAGTGCTAATTTATTGTTGTCAATACTAGTAGTGCTTTATAGATGGTTAAATTAAAAAAATTGAAAATCACCTTCTAGTGGGATGATGGAGTCGTGGAGTCATAATTTTATTCATCAGAGTTTAAATTTTGATGTTTTAAATTTTGATGTTTACATCTGTATAACTAGAAATTTAGTGAAATATATGAATTACCACCGATGTGACCCAATTCTAGCAATTCTAGCGCGAATCTGTACACGTACGCGCCTTCCTATGAATTGAAAAAAAGGTTTAACCGGCATAGATTGAAGGAGGACATATACCCTGACTTACGTCTTCGAGGGAGTAATTTCTTGCTAACATGTGCCGAAAGCATAGCGAACGATCCATATCTTTTTCTACAAAACGTGGCTCGTCACACTCACTGACTCACACACCAAGCATGGCACGAACCGTTGGAAGCGAGGGACGGGGAAAAGGAAGCGATGATTCTCAGTACTCCAAACTCCAAAGACGAGTCCGTCTCGACCTAACTAGCCTCTTAAGAGCAAACGCAAAAGAAGTTACTAGGTGAACCAAGAAGTCAAAAGTAGTGCACGGCACATAAACCAAGGAGCAGTCAAAGGGAGGAGTCGCAGCACGCATAAGATCCTCCTCCTATAGTCCTATCTGCTCTGCATCTGCCGCTTCCACAGTTCCACTATGCATGCAAGCATGACACAGTTCTTCATCCAGACGGGACGTGCAATTATCCAGCTACTCTCTAGCTTCACTGCCATTTGCTTTGCCTTTGCGCCCTGCCTCGCGTACGTCCACCGCCTCTCCTGAACTCTGACACCAGCACACCAGTGGCAGCAGCCAATCCGACAGCACACTAAGGACAGTCCCAATGCTACACTATGTACGATTTCTAAATCATACCATCTAAGTAAAAATCTGATGTGACACCATATTTAATGAGAAAAGAGAGAGTAACTATATCTTAATCTAGATATGGCTCTTAGCACCAAATCCAAGGCATCTCATAATTTTTCTCTCACAAAACACATTAAATGAGAGCTCTTTTAAATACAACACTAAGATTCAACCCATTGAGCAGGTTGTATCTAAATAGTTATTTAATGCAATAAGATACAACCTAAGATACAATGCATTGGAAGTGCCCTAAGCTCGCCTACATGCTCTATCGGAGCCTATCTTCCCCACCTAAATTGATTCGCATCATATAATATCTCTCTTCTCCACACGATTTCAGAAAGTTATAAAAGAAGTATAAAAAATTAAAATTTATCATAATACTATATATACTTACAAAATTTAGTAGAAAAAATAATTACATACACTCTACGAAATCAAAAAAATTATACCACTGAATTGCATAGTATTCATCACCCAAGATGTATCAATTTGTCTTTTTAAGATACATATGATCATACATCGATTACAAGTGTTCATGTTATATCATATAACATTTTCTATTTTCTTTTAGTTTTGTTACAACTTTCTACCATACATAGAGCGGAAAGAAAATGTAGGTTGCCAATCAACACAGAAAGAGATAATCCGCCTTGTATCGGTCACTTGTTTCTGCCATGCATCTGGACGTGTCCGGTATACTGTATGCGCAATGCAGAGCTAGCGCAGAAGCCTTCGGTTCGAAAATCTACTACACGGTGGAGTACGCGCTGACTCGGTACTCCTTGGCTTCGTGGCTTGCACTTGTACGTGTTTCATGGCTTTCATGGACGGGCACGTCGTCTACTTTGCAACTGACCCGCCCATTCTAGCTGCTGCTCACTCTTAGACTTGAGTGCGCCAAAAATAAAAATAAAAGTTTCAGTTGAAGAAGCAGGGGCCCGGCACGAACCGCCAAACATGCACCGGCGAAAACACGTGCCAAAATACTATACAGCATCACGAGCACTTATGCTTTTTCTAAGATCTGAATGACACTTCTTTCCTAAATAGCGCTAGCCTGAAAGTCTCAATGATAGGGATCACTGAAAGCTCAGCCACAAGCAGTTGACAGTTGATTAAGTAAGCAACACGATCCAGTGAGATATACTGTATCAAATCGCATCCCGTCCAAACTATCCAATCCAATGCCTTCTGTTTACTGCACCTGGTACAGTGCTAGCTCGCTCGCGCCCAGACAAAGAGAAACTAGCTGCATGCAGTGAAGGAAACAACCAGCCAAACCAAGGAAAGCAGAGCCAGTCAGTCACTGCATGGAGCACGTAGAAACCAATGCCATGGAAAAAGAGGCACAACACAAAGGTCAGGTCGTGTCCGTACTATCGCTGCAGACCTCGGTAGAAACGCGTATGTACGCCAGCTTATCCTCTCCCTTCTCCGGTCGCTTTTACTTCACACCGTCTCACGCATCGATCAAGTTTTCATCTGCCGGCCGGTTCATCTGTCTCCCTTCCCCTCACTGTCTGCCGCTGTTGCTGAGTGCACTGCAACCACACTGGGTTGGGCAAAGCCAGTAGTAAAAGATCTTCTGCGCAAATGATATCTTTGTCGTACTGATGGCTGACGCCGATCGATGATCGATGGCCAGGCCAAGAGGGCTAGGTAGTTCCCCGTTTGGACGCTGCTCCCTCCTTCCAGTCTCGGGAAAACTCGAAGGAGGGGCGACAGCATACGGATGATGTGACCTTTGTGTTTTACCGTACCTCCTTGCACATATGCAGGATGGATGAGGTACACTTTAGCAGTATAGTTTTCGCAGATATAAAATGGTAAGAGTAAAATACATTATACTTCTCATGAACGACGTTCATTACGTCCCTAAACTCCCGTATTGTCTACCCAAAGCCAAGACGTAGACCTTGCATAAGTGGGGTTAGTTTGATCCCAAAGCCAAAACGCAGACCTCGCAGAACATCTATATTGTATGTCTCATTTCAAACGGTTCTTTGAACCCGTTACAAATAAAGGACATCCCATATCGTTTTAGTTAGGCACGCCGTCTGAAAAACCTTCAGACGTCTTAGTCCAAGTGTGAATCTTCTCAGATGACTAGACATCCCATACGGTTTTAGTTTTGAACCATCTTGGATAACATCTGACATAGTTGAAAATATGAACCATCTGGGATGTAAGATCACTTGAGGCGGTTCACTTTAACCGTCTAGGATGTCATATCATCCCAGACAATTGCTGTTTTGAATTGTTTAGGATGTTGATCCCAATATAAAGAGAAAGCACAATCAGATAAATCTGGGAACCCAAAAGAACCATGGAGCTTGCTAAATTCCTGATTAATTTATGCTATGGTTTGTTGGTGGATACTTCGGCTTGATTGCATGATTTTGATTATTGTTGATTGTGATTAATAAAATCACTAGTATGCTAGGGCTTGCTTGTGGATCATGACCAATCGGTTGTGATATTAATTTGGACTAATGAAATATGAAACCTACTGAGTGAGATGTGAGATCGATGGGCAAGGTGAGAAGTATGCACCCCAGTCGTCCAGTCGATGCCGGTGTCATTAGTATAATATCCTTCACCTTTGTGGGAGTTTTGGATAGTCACAGCCAGTTATGAACTAACAATACTTCGGAACACTTCATGATTTGAGAATGAATGGGATTAAGTCTTTGTTGACTTAAGCAATTGTTAAATCAAACCTTGGTGGAATTGATATGATGAATGCTTAAAATCTTGTGTGACTTTATATGTTGTCTCTTATTTGAAATATAAGATTTAAATTTAAAAATTGATGGATGTGATGTATACGTGTTGGCGGTTGTATTTGTTTCATGTTCATGCTATGCCATGTTACTTTGTGAATTAGTTACATGTGGTAGTTTACTTCTTGTCTCATGACATGCCTATGTTAATGGGGATGAGTTTAAAAAACTTATTGCGAGCACAAAAGTAATAATTAAAATTCCACTCCTAAAATGTTGCAGCTAATCTTAATGTAGGTGAAATACCATGACGCCAAAAATGTTGAAAGCGACGTCTAGTTGCATAGTTTGTTTTACTGGTTGAATGTGAGTTTTGTGTTACTTTTGTGAGATAATACTAGCTGCCATCTTAGGTGCCTTTATATGTTTCTGCTACTTAACCTATGTTTGTTTGGATTTTATCGACTTTCGAGTTGATTTGCTTGTAAACTAATTATCTGCTCCGATGTATGAGGTGTGAACTATGTATCTTTTAAATCTGTCTTTAGTGTTTGTATTGTGATGATCGAGTTGTTGATTTGGCATCCCATACACCATATGTGTATGATTTTCACGTGTATGAGACAACCATAAGGCTGGTGTTTGTCTCATGTTTCTCTTAGCGAGATCGTCCGATTTGAGTGACTGACTGGTTATGATGTTTCGGCTGACTAGGTTAGAGTGTGAGGACTTGTCCTGATTTTGGAACATGTCTCAGGTTCCTCTTGGTCGATCTTACTTAGCGGCACATGAGATGAATGCTAAATCTTTATAAGATTTTAGAATTTATTTTGGTTCTTGAGATGCAAACTGTTGATTAATCTTGCGCCAGCTATGAGTTATACGACGAGTTCACATGTTGAGTTGGTTGAGTGAGATCCATGGACCACCATGAGTCATACGACATGTCTCATATATAGAGCAGGTTTGGTTTGGACCACGGGCCGTTGTGAGTGCATACTAGCGGTGTCTCATATGGTTAACGATTCAGGTCATGGATTACAGTAAGATGCTATCTCATTTAGTTGATGTAAATTTCGGGCCTAACAAAAATAAACATTGCTAGTCGATATCTTAGACGATTCAGGCATAAAAAATCGTCTGAAATATCCATTATATCAGTAATCTCCTTAAACTATTTCAGACGATTTAAATCTTAAAAACCATCCGCGATGTATATGTAGTTTTAGACGATTTAATAAATTGCATCGTCTTGAATAACATCCACGCCTCAGATCGTTCATATATAAGAACCATTTTTAATATGTTTTAATCTGAAATAGTTTAGGAACTATTTGAGGTAAGAGCCGATTATCCGTGGTAAGTGTTTATAGACGGTGACTAAAACTATTCCAGATGACTACTCGGGACTCGATACATTCTGGGGAAAGAAAGCGTGCATATCAAATCATCACGCTCCGGCAAGGACGTTTTTCTCCTTGTTTGGGACTCGCTAAACCCAGAAGGCCTACGCTAGTACAAGGTTTTCTCATCAAGGACATAACATCATATGCCACGTGGTAGCTACGTCTTGCTTAGTTGCTTTAGCAATTTTGCTGTGCACCCGGCCAGTAGCTAGAGCTAAGCACTAAGACGCGGCATGCATGCATGATGCACCACACAGTATGTCGGACTGCGCCAGGAGCTGCATGCCTCAGTCCTGCGGTTTCTGCCAATGGAGTATATCGAAATCTGACACAGGGATTTCTGGCTGCTCGGTGCAGTAATTTGCAGGAGTCGTCACCGAGTAGGTCGGGTCAGGTTAGTCACGAGGTACACCTGTGATTGCTACTGTATACTTCCTCCCTCCGTCTTAAAATATAAGACATACACGTATTTTAAGATTTATTATTAAATTTATAATATTTTGATTATGTGATATAAAAGTGATATTGTTAGATTCATTTTTAAAAGCATTTTTCAATGACATCATTTTTGTTTCATATAACTAACATATTATAGACTTAATTGTAAATCTTGAGATGCGTGCGTGTCTTATATTTTGGAACGGAGGGAGTACTTACATGGTGCTAGGCAAGTGAGCAAGAGCTAGCGTAGCAGCCATGAGTTTTGCATGCGGCATATGGTACATGTATGGATGGTGCCATGCATAGATGGCAGTGTAGCGTCTGCGAATCTTTCGACTTTTTTTTAAATTAACATCGTGCCTCTTTAATTATATAGAAAATATATTGAATTATTTTTAATTTGTAAATTTACACGTAATATATTCTAAGTATAAAAAGGTAAAAGTTCAAGCTCAAGCCGATTGACCGGCCGTTAGGTTATTTATACATGATGTTAAGATGAATTAAAGTTTAGATCATGATTAGCTAATTTTTTTATATATGATATTAGATTAGTACGTGGAGTTAATGTGCATATCATCGGTAATTGATATTACATCAGTATGTTGCTTAGGTAGCTTCTTTTATGATGTGTAAAATCAAGAATATCTGCAGGCTGTGGGTTATGAATAATTAATACATGGCAGAACAATGGTCGGATGATGTTTAAGTACAGTTATAAAATTTTATCAACTGTGATCTATTTAGGTATAATTATGAAAATTTATCGGTTATGGTATGTTTAGACATCATTATGAATATCTATTGGTTGTGATATATTCAAGTAAAATTATGAAGATCTATTGATTTGTGATCTGTTTGGTACAATTATGAAGATATATTGGTTGTATGACCAGTCTAGAAACAGTTATAAAGTGTTATTGGTTATGATTCACTAAGAGTGCGTTTGGTTGGAGGGCAAAGAGAGATGGGTTAGGGCCATTCAGTTTTTTGTGGATGGGACGAGCCATTTTTTTTGGTTGGATAGATGAGATAAAACAATCTTTTGTTTGGTTGGAGGGATAAAAGTTGGATGGGATGAGCCAATTTAACTTAATTATATTACTTAGTTTATATTAATAATGATTAATTATACACTAAAGAACACACTAAATACCTACCAATGCTAAACTAGCCATAAACTTACTAATTAATAATAAAATATATTAATTGTTATTGATTATATACTAATCAACTCATTAATCATATATTAATCAACACACTAAACACTAATTTTACCGTTCTAAATACTAATCAATAATAAAATATACTAATTATCACTAACAATTATTAATTATTACTAATCATTTTTTAACCATTATAATTAGAGAAGGGCAGCAGCCTCATCCGGCCATATTGGGGGAATATTTCTCTAGGGTGGATATCCCTATCCACCCCATCCCTCCAACCATATAGATGGATATCCACAAAAAGGTGGATATCCATATCCCATCCACCCTCATTCCATGAACCAAACGCACCCTAATAAAAAGATAGACCACTAGAGTGATGGTTGATTATTTTTTCGAATTTCTAGCTTATTTTATCTTGTTTGGTCTTTTTGGAACGCAGGATTCTCACAATGCAGAACTAGCAAAATGTAGGATTGAAATGTCATGGTTTCTGGAGTTCTACAGGAAATAAAAATATAGAAATATATAAAACTAGCTCTTTAGATGTTTCACATAAATTTTACAGGAATTTGAAAAGAGAGAAGATTCATGTAAGACACAAAGAAAATTTTCTAGAAAGTTCAAACTCATATTAGAATTCCTTTAAAACTTCTACATATTGGGCCACTCTCTAAAAATTTTATGGAATTCCAATGGTCTTATTTCTATGATCATAGATTCTCCGTAGGAAAAACTCTTATGAATTTAAGTCCTACAATTTTCTTAATAGAATCTTTGGATCCAAAAAGTTCTTACTATATCTTATTTTTGATTTATAATAGATGGTACCGTGGGCAGGAGACTAATCAGCCAAGAGTTGGTGTCGCTAGCTAGCTAGGCACCATTCCTTTCATCAGCTTTGCTTGTGCTTGTGCCGTCCTCGTAGGCGACCGATGAATGCACGCAGAATTGCCGATCGATATACGTGCTGCCTTTTATTTTCTCCCTTGTCTGGGGGTAAAAAGCGCCATATTCCCTGCTACGTCTGCCTTCTGCCTCGGCGCAGCGCTGCCATTCCATCTCCCCATCCGGCAGCAACCGTTGTCTGCCGCTCGTTCACATGCTATCTACCTCCTCCTCCCTCGGGCACCTTATTTCAGCTCCGATTGGACGTGTCATGCAGCGTAGCCCTATACGCTAAAATATCGTAGTACCACAGCGTAAGCGCTCATCAAAGAAAACCTGCACTAGCTAGTTAGCTAGCACTACATGATCATTTTTGCTTTTCTGCCCCGTCTGGACGACAGCCAAGAAAGCTAGCTAGTAGTAGGAGTAATAGTAGCTAGTGACCTGACTCATCACATGTATTATCTGTCGTCTCAGGTGCCCTTACCCGCTACAAGCACTGCAATCCAAGCAGCTAGCTAGGCGCCACTGCAGATCGACGTGGAGAAAATATCGATGAGATCCGTTCATAAGACAGGCATGGCCATGTAGAAACAAGCAAAGCCAGAGGGGAAAAGAAAGCTAGCTACCTCCCCCTACCACCTTGCTTCCCTTTCATTCACTAGCTAGCTCCGGCCAACACGACACACCAACCCCTTTCTGCTTTCTGCTCCTCCTCCATCCCATTTGAATTGCTTCCAACTGTTTGTTCTCGATAATTTTCAGTTATATTAGCTAGCAGATCACGAAGGCACGCACATGCAGTCCCATCCGATAGATCATGGCGCCGTCGTGAACACTGCGACTGCCGGATTCGGTGACCCGCCGCTGCCGCACGTCGCGCAGCGCAGCCGCCGTGACAGGCTCCGCTTCCCGGTCCCGGCCGGCGCCGACGCCATGCTCCGGTCTCCCTACGGCTACGACGACGCCGACTTCCGGCCTCCTTCTCCAGACCCCTCCTACGACGCCACACGCGCATCCGCTTCAGCCGCCGACCTCGGTTACCTCCACGCCGTCGTCGCGCCGCCTCCTCGGCCCGCGGCGGCCGTCGAGCAGTGGCCGGCGCCGCAGTACGACGCGCTGGGGCCGTGGGCGTGGGCGCGCCCCAAGGTGGAGCACGACGAGGGCGAGGCCCGCGCCCGGTTCAAGGCTCACCAGGGCGCCGGCGCGCTCTCGCTGACGCTGCAGTCTCCGGCGCCGCAGGAGCTACCGCCAGAGTACGGAGGCTCGCTGCAGAGCGTCGTGGGCGCCGCGGCGGCGGGGCCACTGGGCCCGTTCACGGGCTACGCGGCGGTGCTCAAGGGGTCCCGGTTCTTGAGGCCCGCGCAGCAGGTGCTCGACGAGATCTGCGCTGCCCTGGTGGGCGCCGAGCGCTCCCGTTGGAGCGCCGGTGCCGGTGGGAGTCACTCCTTGGCATCGCCGTCGTCGCTGAGCAGCTCCACGGACACCGGCGACCGGCAGCACCAGCGTCCGGAGTTCCGGGAGAAGAAGACCAAGCTACTCTACATGCAGGAAGAGGTCAGACTATACATTCATAGCGTTTCATTTCTGAATCACAATTCACAACAAATACATATATGCCTCGACCGTGTTGTAATACGTTATGCGTCTATCCGTGTTAGATTGGACATGTGTTTTGTTTGGGTGGTGATTTCATGCTATTTTATAATTTGCCTGTTGTCACGTTAACTAGTTTTCTTTTACAGATGTAGAATCAGTAAAAAAAGATCGCTGCTTGAGTACTAAATGAAATGGCAGAAATGGGATTCTCCTCTTGTGCAGAAATTGCTACCATACCTACCTGCCTAGCTGTCTAATGTTGCTCCTACAACTTTTCTAGCTATTAAGTTCATGGAAAGTCTCGTTTTGTTTCGTTCTAAACAAAAGGTCTTGCTTGTTTCATCAGACTGTCATTTTTCAAAGTATAAAGTCACTAGCATTTTTGGTTCAAAACATATAGGTAGGGCCAACATATTCAGATGTTGAAACGACACATTTTCAGATGTTGCTCTATCAGTATGATCTAATCATATGTGGCACACTTCTGGTGATCGGTGAGCACCCATATATGCAGACACTTGTTCATGTCTAAATTTTAGTGACATGCAAGAGAATCTATCAATCACCGCATTTCTCTTCATCGGAAAGTACATCTTGGAGCAATCTTTGTAATGTATGTATTGTCATTTACTAGGTTGCGGTACGGATGAAGCTCAGAAATATAAGACAGTACCTGATATTATAAAGACACGAAAGTGGAGTGCAGTTTTTAAGCGACAATAGAGTGTCCACCTATTATCAATGCCATTTGAAATGGTTCAAGATTTGTGCAGTACATTTTAACGGTGATTAGACATTTAAAATTTTTCATTTTAATAATTTTAATAATCTGTTCTTGATTATTTTAGAGAGAGAGAGCAGAGAATATACATTTGTGCATCATTTGTTCATGATTTTTGTGCATAAATAAAAGAAATCATGAACACTATTTTGTTTATTGAATTTTTTTGGTTCATAAACTTGAAAATTATATTTTTCTTGATTATTGGAAAAAAATCATTAACATAATATTTTTTTATTTGAACATGAATACTATCAAATGAACTAAATCTCCACCAAATGTTACTAAGTATTACGATATTTTTGTTGTTTATGAATTAGTTGGTTGCTCTAATGCTCAAGAGAGAGGATATGTTGGATGAATAGATGAAAAGAGTTCAGGATTTGAGAATGAGAAATGGATGGATTTTGGATGGTTTTCTTAAATCAGTTTGTATGTTGCAGATAGTATGAGTAAACTCAACTATGAGTGGAATTACATTTCCCCACGAAAGTATTGGTTTTCTAGAACCTAGGCCTATTGAGATATTTTTTTTGGGTGAGTTAAGTCCATGTCGCACATTCTTTTCTTGAGTTCACAAAACTGATGTGGTTACTCGTAGTCTCTCCTTTTTTTTAGGTGAGCGGAATAAGTTATTCCTCTTGAACTTCGGAATTAAGGTACAAGTGATACTTATACCTGGGTGGTTAGGCCGATTCGCAACATTGTTATTGGTTGTCGTCGTTGATAATTAATATATTTGATGCATACAACGTCAGGACGGTAGAGTGAGATAGAAATGTGATGGTGGTGATCACGGTAGATCAGTCAATAGTGACAACATTAGCAAGTAAGAGGATCTGAGTTACACCTTTGATTACTAGTTGCAACCAATTAAGGTTTGAAATGTTCCAATTTTCAATTTCTCCCCAATTGTGGCAACATCGTATACACAACATTTATTTTTGAATCTTGAACGTGCATAGCTTACTAGGTCTTTGTCTTATTTGCTAGCTTTACTAGGTCGTACACATCAAGAGGCAGCTTGAATATGACAATGTATTAATATTCAGTTGGAAAATGTACCTCTTTAGGATTGATTATGGATAGCATAAAAGGGATTGTAGCAAAATACATGGCAGAAAATGACATCTACAAGATAAGTAGACGAGGCTGTGCAAGTTCTTTTTTTAGATAAATAATTAGTAGTTAGTCAGCAGAGGTAAGTGTTTGCATAAATATCTTGCTTTTGCTGAAAAGTTGCAACTGAAGGTAGTATACCTAACCCATTGATTGGTAATTTAAATTGGTCAAGTCTGGACTAAACAAAATATAAATTCCAAGTCAATGGATGTCGAGAATATCATATGACTACCTCTAGCTATTCTGAGGAGCATGAACTTGATGTAGTTTCAGTTCATTTTAATAGAATAAATGAAAAGGTTGAATTTAATGTTTTGTTTTGTGAGGGAGAATTTGAAGAAAAATTGTTGTCCTATGTATTCCCTTTGATGATAAGAATTGATTGCAGGTATGCAGAAGGTACAAGCAGTATCACCAACAGATGCAAATGGTGGTGTCCTCATTTGAATCGGTTCCTGGGCTCAGTTCTGCCACCCCTTATGCATCCTGTGTCCTCAAGGCCATCTCTAGGCACTTCCGACGTGTGAGGAGCGTTATATCGAGCCAGATACAGTATATCAGTAGACTCCTTGGAGAGGAGCTCTTGTCGCTGCCGAGCGGTAGCAGAGGAAGCAAGGCTGCGGCAAGGTTAGGGCTTACGGAGCAGAGCCAACCCGTGTGGAGGCCACAGAGGGGACTACCGGAGCGCGCGGTCTCCGTCCTGAGGGCCTGGCTCTTCGATCATTTTCTTCACCCGTAAGAATTTCTTCCTATTAAATTGTTGGATTCCTGAATTGTTTGATCTGGTCATTTTGCTTGTGTGTTGATTTGAGCGTTTAGATGATGACATAAAAATTTTCTTGTAAACATTTAGTACTGGTGTGATGAAATGTATTTGACAATTTTCTTTTGAAACATCGTGTCATTGTTTTTGGAGACATGCTCCCCCGGACACGGAATTCCTACTCTTTATTTGGACTTGTTGCGCAAAAAGTAGCATAAAATTGATTTTTTTTTATGTTGATATCAGGTACCCAACCGATGTGGATAAGCACATGCTGGCTACACAAACTGGTCTATCACGGAACCAGGTATGGCTTATTCTCTATATATATGTGGTTTATTGTGACGGATGATAATATTTCGTATGCAATAATACAAGGTATTGTATATGCCTTGGTCCACTGAGATTTTATTAAAGAGTGTCTAAGGAAAGCTCCAGTGTTTTAATTGTATAGATCACTTAAATTCTATACACTTATATCTTTAACCAATGGATCAACAAGTTTGTTGATGTGTAATTTGGTCGACTAAGAATTAGCAGACGTTATAAAACAAATTGATTGTCTTTATTGGACAAATTATTTGCAGCATTGCATGATGTTTGATCTTTAATCAATGGATCAATAAATTTGTTGATGTGCAATTTGGTCGACTAAGAATTAACAGACGTCATAAAACAAATTAACAGACGTCATAAAACAAATTGCTTGTCTTTGTTGGACAAATTATTTGCAGCATTGCATGATGTTTGATATGTACCTGCGAGCTTTTGGTGCAACGTTCTTTTCTTGTTGAACTATTGCTCGATCGATGGATTCAGCTGGTTGAATTGAAACCGCGGTGCAGGTGTCCAACTGGTTCATCAACGCGCGCGTTCGGCTGTGGAAGCCCATGGTGGAGGAGATCCACATGCTGGAGACCCGCGGCCCGGCGAGCGCAAACGCCGCCGCCTCCTCGTCGGACGGAGCAGCGCCTCCCGTCGGCGTAGGCGTGGGCAGCCACCACCAACACCAATGCCAGCTGCTGCAGGAGCAACAACAATGCCTGGACGCGCCGCCGCCACCGATGGGAGGCCAGGTGATGATGAACTTCGGCGGCGCCGTACCGTTGGCGGACATGGGAGGAGGGTTCGGCGCGGCCGCTGTGTCGCTGACGCTCGGACTCCGGCGTGAGGTCTCCTACCAGCAGCAGTTTGGAGGGCACATTCTTGGGGACCTCGTTGGGTAACTGCAGTACGCTGTGGCATTCTCGACATGGATCATCTGGGAAGCAGTTTGCATGCCGGGGCTGATAGATACTTGTGTTTCTCCTCTGCTCTCTCTCGGTTTATTCTGTGTTTGGCTACTATGTAAGGTGCATAGGATTGGAATGTGTTCGCTGTATTTTGGCTTCTTCACCCTGCTATTCGCCTGTTTCTATTTTTATCCGTCTCTCTGTCTCTGGATCTAGCGAGAACAAAGTACGTGTTTTGTTTGTCACATAAAAAATGGTATTGCTAAATGTGTTTAAAAAAGTTACTTTCATAAGTAATTCCCGAAGCTCTGAATTTGGACTGTTTAAAAATGTAAGGCATATTGACTGTCTCAAGTTCAACACCGTATTTGATTAATAGTTGCAAAATCTGAACTATAAGAATGTGCTTTCAAATACGAATCTAATAGAATTAGTTTTATGTGACATAATCTACATATAATTGGATTAATTGTTGAGTAGGAATAACCCTGTATTTTTGAAAGGGGGGAGTACTAAAAGGGAACGGGGTGCTAATGTGTTGGGAGCAGTATGATGCTATGATTCTGGAGGGAATTAAATGGGCACCAGCTAGGAATATGATGCATGACCAGCGGCTGTGATTGTGAACGAACACATATACATGCATACTCACAGTATTCATCATGGACATCGTAGATATAGTGAGGCGAACATGCAGATGGAGAAAAAGGTCCTTTCTGTCTACCTAGCTAGGGTTCCACTGCATGCAAAAGCTTGGGCTACAGGAGATACATCATCACACTATAATGCCAGGAGCACCATCTTTCCCCGGCATATTCCCAAGGAGCAAGCATGATACCTTGCAAAGGGGCAGCTAGCATCCTGTGACTTCCCTCTGCCTTTGTGCAGCAGAAGACAAGTCGTAAAGAAAGGAGATAGAGCTTTGCATCTTTGCCCCAATCTTGATGGTTAAGGTTGTCCCTCATTCTCTTCTGCATTGCATACTTCATGCTGTCCTACAGCTTTAGCCAACACTACCGGTGAATGCTACTGTATATGCAGTGATCCACTAACAGTTCCATCCATTCCTGGTTTTCCCATGCAGACTGATGCAGTGCCATTCCTAGGCATGTATGTCTGTATATGATGATGCAGGATTTTACTCTCAAGTCTCATCAGATAAAAATCAACAGTTGTTTTCCTGTGCACGTGTGAAACTACAGGTACTCAGTGCAGATTAGAATTGCTAAATGATCGATGCGTGCACGCACATTAAATCAGCGAACCAACACAACACCAATCTGCAGCTCCAACTTTGGGAACCATATATGCCCGCATGCATCATGCACAGACAAAACCGCATGCAACATCGAGTCATCAATCTGTTTATTGCATTCTCATGTGACACTCGTTACCATCTTCTCCTGGACCCATGCATGCGAGTTGTGAAGTTGAATAAAACTGTTGGAGTTTGCTCCAAATTCCTGTCACCCCTTTGCAGAAGACGTTCTGCGTTACCGGTATCAGCCAGCGGTGTCACTCAGCTGTGTCAGCCAGCTGTGTCACAGGTGTTATATCCACCGGTGACACAGGCAGTAGACACAGATAGGGTTAGCTCACCTGAGTCAGGTGTTAGCATGTTAAGTGTTCTGCCTGTGAGAGTCAGCTGTGTCACAGGCAGTAACACAGATACCCCTTCAGCCACCTGTAACTATATATATACCCTTCCTGTAGACGTTATGGGATAAGCCAAGCATTGTAAATCCCTAACGGGTTAGGACTTCATTCATAGTGAAGTTGACGTCTTCGTGCATCCGTGGTTTTCACCCTTTCTAGGGTTTCCACGTAAAACTCTTGTGTGCCTTGGATCGTGTGTGTGTTCTGTTTTCTTGCGCGCGTTCTTTGCTTGACTCTTGCCACGTTCATTTCCGCTACTCTGATTTCTCTCTTCCTCTGGACACGTCCATGCCTCTTCCTATCACAACAAGTGGTATCAAAGCTAACCCAGGTTGCTCGTTCTTGAGATGACGTCCATGAAGTTTGATCTTCCGCTTCTTGATCGAGATACTCGATTCTCTTTGTGGCAAGTCAAGATGCGTGCTTTATTGGCTCAGGCCGATTATGAGGATGCCTTGGACTCCTTTGGCGGGAAGGCTGTTGCTTCTTGGTCCGATGATGAGAAGAAGAAGGACCGCAAGGCCGTTTCCCAAATTCAACTCCATCTGCAAAACAACATTCTGCAGGAGGTTCTCCAGGAGACACATGGTGCTTCGCTATGGTTGAGCACCTGCAGCTGCTGCTCGCCAGCCATTGCCGGCGCCCTCTGATCGATCGAAGCCAACAAAAGAATAGGATCATCAGATTGATTTGATTAGACCGAATGCATGCATGTATGCATGTGAACGGATCATGGATGAAACAAGATGCATGGTCGAAGGGTTGGGGGAAGGAGTCTGTAGCTGTTGCGCTGTTGAGTTTGGTTTGAGAGAAGGTAGCAATGGTGGCGGAGCAATTTATAGGGAAGGAGAAGCGGAATCTTCTGGCCGAATATCCTCCATGCATGTTCGCTTGGTTAATTTGACCGTGGGGTGTGACAGAGTGGTCTGGTCTGCCTGGAGGGCTGTTGTGGGCTGCTAAATGAGCTGTTTTGCTTTGCTGCTTGCTACGTGCTGTAAATACAAGGGATGATTCCCTTCAATTCCCTTGGTTAAAATTTGAAGCAAGAACAATCAGTCATTAGTTTCTGGTAACTAAGATTTGTATTCCCGAGTGGCCAATGGACTGATAAAAGGGCGCAATCACAATCACTGGCTGTCAGGGTGCACGATTCCGAATCCCCTAAACCAGCATTTCAGTTTCAAATAATACCAGCATCCGACTCTAGATCTATTGGGCCGTTATACCCGTAGACTTAATAACTGAGCAATACAAACTTATAAGAGGTTTTGAACTCTCTCTATTAAAAGACTGCTTGATAGGAGGAGCTATCTTCACCTTATAATATTTCTACCATGCGATGAAAATATTTTATTAAAATATATGTAATAAAATTTTAAAACCAATGTAAGGTAATTTTTTTTGTACAAATTTCATGTTAAGAAAACTTTGTTTGTACAACGAAAATATTCTTTTTATTTAATGAAAACACATCCATTCAATAGAAATACGTCTTATGAAAAGCAAGAATGTATAACATTTTCTTAAAGGCAACGAAAGGTGGTCAAACAAGGCTAATGTGGTGACGAGAGGGCCTACTTGAATTCACAGGGTTGGAGTTGTTGCTGCCTGCTTTAATTCCTGGCCCTCCAATGTGGTGCACTGCGAGCTCGAGAGCGGCCACTTCACCGAGACGCCACGTTCTCTCCTTTTTTCCCTTCTCGCTTTTAGTTTACCTCTCCTGTATTTATTCTTGCCCCTTCCATCCCCCGGAGAAGTAGATTTTGTGATGCTTGATAAATATTACTACTGTAACAAACTAGTGCACAGCACATAGTAATAGCAGTATCAGTAGCAATGACAGTGATGTGCTATTATTCCCCATCCTGCATTTTCGATCGGAAAGCAGGGTTATTTGCAACGTCCGTGCAAGTGACACTTTGAGCTGCAGGAGCTGGTTGACGTTTCACATTGCTCTCCATATACATATATTTTATATACACACGAGCATTTCTATTGTGTTTGAGAAGTACATCAACCGTTCAAACCATCCATATGGACCATATCTAACGGCTGACAACGCGTGATACTATTGGTACTACCTAATCCATTGGGAGCTCACAAGTGAAGGTACCAAGTCGTGAGGATAACACCGTAATTGCGTACCTCCGTTGCCTTTCCATCATCATTCGACAATGCACAAAACCCTCAGTTCCTTTGAAGGCTAGAACCTCTAGATACATTTCGCTCATCTCCTCTGCACCGCCTCACCTCTCCTGTGCTACTTCTCCGCCATGACGCTAGTCTCGCCGGACATACATTCCTCCTTGGCAGCCGGAACAGGGCCCGCACTCTCCTTCCCCTTCGCTGCTGGCAGTGGCGTCTTTGGCGGCAAACGACGTCTGCTAGTGAAGTCACCGTTGCTGGCTTGGCTGACTCGTCGACGAGTATGACCACCAAAGGAGAGGAGCAGTCAATTTGTTCATCAATCCTTTTGGACACTGCAGGCATCTGTGCGGGGTTGAAGCCGATGGGGCAGAACAGTCGATTGCGATAGCTGAATTTCGCTGCAGCGGATGGGGCAGAGCTGTCGCCTACAGTAGCTGAACTTCCTCTAATCCGACTTGAAGGACGGCAAATTCACCGCCGATGCACAGCTGCTCATCCTCGAACTTGATAGGGTGATTGCACAAAACGAAGAAAGCTTGTGTTACAGCACTGGCAAAAGAATAGAGTTAAAGTCGATTCTGGATAAAGACATGCTCGATCACTTTGTATCCCGTCCCATTCAAGCTAGTACTTCAGCAGCCTTTTACTCTGTACAAGTTTTTCAAGTAAAATTTTGTTGTATGGACCTTACAGCATACAGTACATATACAAGAGCCCTGAGGAGTTATAATTTCGATTTAAGGATATAGTTTTTTTTTGAACTCATGTAAGAATTCAGGATCATGAACACATTCGGTTTTCTACTCGGCCATTGCTGCAGGTGACCGCTGCCCCCATCACTCCGATCCGCTTGGCTCACGCACCAAGCTCTGACGCATGCTGGCCATCGCCTCTCACGTGTGAACCATCACAACGCTGTCTAAATCCTCCCCGTTGCTGGGTGGGAGTGGTAAAGAATGATGGACTTGGAAGAAAGATCGATCTTGCCCCTACTCAATCAACGGTTGATCTGAAACCATACTCTATTTGGATGTTGAATTGTATTTTCGTGGATGCAACTAATATAATATTAGTAGCTATTTTCGTGGATGCAATTAGTAGCTACTAATATTATATTAGTTGCATCCACGAAAATACAATTCAACATCTTGTAAGATGTCTCGATCTTATCATCATCATCCATTTTGTCCAAAATTCGTGTTGATATTTTATAAAATAAACTCCAAACTTCATGCAACTCGACCCATCATTCTCTCAGACTCGGAGGCAGGCAAAATGCAACGGGTGCGGCGGCGAATGTCAAAGTCCTAACGTGCTAATGAAGGAAAGAACCCAAGAAGCATGAGCAATGGCAGTCACTTTCGCACATTGGGAAAAGAAGAAGATGAACTATGCTGCTTGCAGCTTGCACATGCCTGCTCAGCCTGATTACTCCTAGCTCGTTAAATGATGAATATTTTTCTTGGCTAATTAACACTAGCTAGTTGAAACAATCTATTTTCTGTCTGCCGTCAGCTTACCTCTATGATGACAATGCGACATGTCACTTCGATCATCGATCTCATTAATCCTACGAGCTGCAAACGAGTCGAGCTTAAGCGAGCTACAAAGTTCAGCTCAGCTTGTATTAAAATACGAGCCAGTCCAATATAAACAGTTAGAGGTCAAATTCAAGAATTCGCTCATATTCGGCTTGTTACGATATCGAGCCATTTTTGAGCTATCACTAGTACAAAAGATCACTTCTTACACAGTTTAAAAACAATATCCTATACAATTTGGACGACTGTCAAGATTTATTCATCGGGTCTAGGACGTCGTTATTCCACACAGTTACAAGAGTCATCTAGGGTGACATATCCATCCGTGACGGTTCACGTGAGGTAGCCCTGTGGGATGAGATTGTCATCCACGACGGTTCCCACGAGCAAGCCGCGTGGGATGAGATTCTTCATGAAGTATACCATCATGCTGAACTCTAACCCTAAACCCTTGTAAACCATTCATCATCCACAATTCAATTTGCAAAATTCATTCACAATTTCAAACAATACTCTCTGATCGCACTATCAGTAAAAATTTATAATGTATTGCGTCATTCAATCCGGTCTGGTACGCCCTATTCATGAGAAATTTTAAGGTGCAACTGACCATCAAGGTTTCATATGAAAGGGCACAATACAATGATTGAGTGACAATAGATTATAAAATTTGCAAATAGTGCAAACAAAGTGTTGTATTCAAAATTAAACACTTATAGTCGATTATATCATTCAATCAACAACGGCGACATCCGTCATGAGAAGATTTGACGGTGCAACTGACTATCAAGATTTCACATGAAAGATGACAACACTGTGACTAAATGAGACGCTAGATTATAAATTTTCAAATACGGTACTCTCTAATCGCATTGTCCGCAAGAAACTTATAATCTATCATGTCATTCAATCCACAATTGTAAAATTCTACATGAGAAAATTTGACAATGCGCTATCAAGGTTTCACATATAAAATGACAGCACTACGACTAAATAAGACAACAGATTATAAATTTCTTGCAAATAACGTGATCAGAGAGTATTGTATTGAAATAAAACATTCAAAGGTATTAAAATCCATAATATCATAGACCTTAGATTCTAGCTTGCTCTTAACTGAATGTGTACATGATTTTTTAGGACGAGGTAAGGATTTAATTTATTTCTTAACATATACCGGAAAAGCCAAAACACACTCATTGGGTAGCAAAGTCTTATAATCATTGGCCTAAACATCCAAAGCTACACAATTGAATTTTGAAAAATGCCTCAAAATATTGCCCACTTCAAAAAATTGCATATCGGCCGCAAAGGATTCAGTGATGCAGGTTTAGGGTTAGAGTTAATACAATTTTAACCATACTCTGAACCTGAATCATTGTAAACCATGATGGAAAATTTATAAATAAGTTCTTTTTCATCATTAGCATGTACTAAAAGATGCCTCCGAATTACAGGTACCGACACATGTACAAGGACTCAAGTGGTTTAGGCTTATGAAATTGAGTTTAATGTACATTAAACCAAGCCATGAACCTTTTAAACCAGTGAGTTTTTTTAAAATATTAAATATGTGGTCCTTTTCATCATTGATAAAATTAAATGCTAAATCTTAATTCTATAAAATGATGCTCACAATTAAATAGCCTGACTATATGCTATATAGATCTAACACGCTCATAATTAAGTTCTAAAATCCTAACATTAATAAATAACTAAACAGGGAAAGAAGAATTATAAACAAACAACAAAAACAATTAAATTTAACCAATCTACTCAAATGTGAACCAAATTCACCCAATTTTAATCAATAGTGTTCTAGCATTCGGGAAATATCATATATCATCAAATACTCATAACAGATTTTGCGTATATCAATCATCCACAAAATATCACATTAATACTAGCATTTGGGAAACCCTATCATATGCAAAAACAGTGAGGGAGAGGGAGGGATCCACGGGATCACTTTGTCGTTCAGCACGGGGGGCTGGAGGAGGTCACCACTTGCCACATGGATGGCGGCCGCGTCCACCTACAACGTCGACACCGCTCCCTCACCTGGATCTGGAGGAGAGGACACCGATGGTGGCGCCTCGGCCGGCCATTGAAGCTCGGGGAGGAGGCACACCGCACCACCATCAGCGCCCCTCCATGGCCGCGGTCGTGGAGCCATGGTCGAACTCCAACCCTCCACCTCTTGGCCGGCGGTTAGATCTGGATGGAGAGAGGGTGAGAACGTCGTAAAGCTCGACGCGCTTACCGTTGAACACGAAAACTACCCCCTATTGTTGGCTACCGCAGCCGTGATGTCAACGACGAAGCCATCTCGACGGAGGTGGGGGAAGGTCGCAGCGGCCACCTCGGCCCTGTCATGTGCCTTGCTTGCCAACCACGAGAGGGCGGCGGCCTCCTCAACAAATGAGAGTGTGGTGGCGGCAGGGGAGCGAGGGGCTTCGGGCGAGTAGGGCAAGTGGGATTTAGGGTTAGATGGGAGGATGGCCGGGGGAATAAATACCAGGCTGGGCTAGGAGCCCATGAATTGGAGATGGTTGAGACTTAAAGCCGTGTGAGATTTAATTCCAGACAGTTTTTACACAGAAAACTGCCTCAGATGTCTTCTTTATCCCATACAGTTTTTTCTAAACCGTTTAGGATACAAATTTTAGTACAAAATAGTCACAGAAGTCTAACATACCAGACGGTTGGCTAAATTTTTTATCACATATGTAAAATTTATAAAAGAACCGTCACTGATAATCTTATCCATGATAGTTTTTCAGAACCGTCATGTATAAGAGGCCGTATATGTGGATTTATGTACTAGTGCATATAATATATTAAAATATTTTGGTGATCTACTTGCACACAACGTAAAACTTTTGAACTAGTTAGACCACAACAACCACATGAGAAAACATAACTGTAAGACACCATTTAAAATTTCACCACATGACATAATTTAAGTATTAAAAATAGCTCTATAAATTCTCATATTGAAAGATAATACTTAATTGTAACAAAAGATGACATACGATCATAACATGACAGATATATAAACGAGATAAAAATTTGTTGGCAGAGAATAGTTCATAAAGGCATCCAACACACATGTTATACATTTTCTTAGAGGCGGGACTCAACTAATACCCCTCCAGAGCATATGCTATTTTTCATTGCATTCCACGAAGTATTTTAATTTTCTTTTTATCTATTAAAGGTAACATATGGATTATGTTAATTTGAGCTATAGCGAGCCCAAATCGAGCAATCTCGTGTTGGCTCAAATTTACCTCTTTTTTTAACCAAGCTACAGTAGGTTCTCATACTCGACTTATCTCCTTTAGAATCATTCTCGAATCAATACTACTTAAAAAAAGAGTAGCGTTCCCTTTCCTGCCGGCAGAGCGCGTTTTGCCCACCCTTCGTCCGTCCTCCCTCCTGCACGTCCCTCCTCCACCAGTTTGGCAAGTTTAGCATTATCAATCACCATAATTTGCCTTCCTTTCAATCACCATAATTTGCCTTAGCATTATCAATCACCATAATTTGCCTTCCTTTTTCCACCCTACCATGAATCACAAAATATGAAGGCGCCAAAACCAAAATTACAATCGTTGGTGCTTCCCGCCTGCCCCATGGCATATAAGGTGTACTTCCGTCCCCTTCGAGCTGACCCAGACCCCACCTTTATCCTTCGAGCTGACCTGGATCCCGTCTTCAAGCTAACGCCATGGCGACCCGATACAGTCTCGGTCGCCCCGGCTCGAAGAGGGTGATGGCACCACCACCGGTCCCGGCTCCCGTCGTCTGGCCTCCTCTGATCAACAGGCAACTTGTTCCATATCCTGCACCAAAGTCTTTAGTCTCCTCCTCCATAATCATGTTGCCTGATGCATGGATAATCTATGTTTTTCATGTTTCTCCTTTAACCAAAGCAGGGATGTTAGATTCCACGATGTTGAAACCATGCACATATACAGCAGATCCTGGGAGACAACGGCAAAAATTCTTTCTAGTCGAATCAAAGAAACTAGAAGTGGAGATGTAATATACCGTGCCATCCTCGCCGACCTAGCTGTGAGAATATTCTTTTCATATAGCCTACCCCTTACAACATCTTCATTGCTAAACCAGTTCATCACCAGTAGCAAACTTAACATTTTTGGCAAACTGATATGCATAGGAACTACAGTACTGAATCTTTAGATAACATCTATAGCGCAAGCAATGAGGATGCAATAACATCTTTAGTACTTGCTCAAGCAGAACCAACAAAATATCTGTTTAGATGACACAGTTTAAGTACTTGCTCAATCAACCTTGGCTATTTTGAAGGGGGGCAAAATGGAAGCAGTAGCGTATGAGCAGCAAGCATATCATTTCAACGACAGCCTACGGACCGGCAAGGTATACTTATTCATGAATGTGGGGTTCGGAATGGTTGACATGCCACCACCAATTGCATTGACCATACCAGCCGGCTATTACGTCATCCTGCACGCTTGGACCGAAATTCGTCTTGCTGGGCCTAACATTTTCGTCCCTAGGTTGCCTCCGTGATTCATGAATTTCGTGGATGTGAACAGACTCAGAATCAAAATGCTCGCAGGTGCATATTATTTTATATTGACCGATTCAGCCTTTATGCCATTTTAGACTTTGAAGTTATTTTCTCATGCTATATTTTCTAGATGTCATTGGGATGGTGGTGCATGTGGCCCCGTAATGTACCAAGGGTCATTCCAGCATAGCACGCCATGCCGAGATGTCAATCTGATGAACATTAGGTTTGAGAAAATAACCTCATATTTCTACTACTTCTGATTGACTGTGGGCTGAAGTTCTGTTACTTAACCAGGCGGGAGTTCATCTTTCTGCGCATCTGGGATCAACATGTGGCACACCACAAGCACGTGCGGAACGGGAAATATGGACTTTAGCTACCACCCTCCTTGAGGTCAGCACGGCGGAAGGTGCGTCCTTGTGTAAATGTGACTTTTCTAGACTGTTGACGCTGCAATGTAATGTAACATTTAGATTGTTTTTTAAATGTTGTATGTAGGGGGTTTGAAAACAATATACGAGAGCCATATTGTCTTCGAGCCAAACAATCAACAGGCTTATGAGCTAGCCACTTATCGTGCAACGCTAGGCCCAGCTCGATGGTCCATACGGAGGCAGGTCAGAGCAGTTGTACGACAAAGGAAGGCGGTTCGAGGCGACGCCAACCTTCGACTTGGGAGGCTGTAAAGCACAATGAACCACGGATTGGTAGTCTCGAACATGGCTTCGGTTGAAATCCACTTTGAGTTTGAGGTCGAAATTTGTTCTTCTCTAATAATGACATAATGGCATAATGACTAGAGTCCACTTTGAGTTTTTTCTTTGTAATAATGTCTAGAGTCCACCTCGAGTTTTTTCTTTGTAATATAATGGGCACAATTCAAAGTACATTATTCCTCTTAGCAACCTATGAGACGATATTGTCTTCCCTCGCTATGCATCAGCACAGGTGCTATCACACGTTATCTGGGTATAGATAACGTGACTGCTTGATCTGGGTATATATAACGTGACTGCTATAACACGTGATCTCGAGGAGGAATTTGCATGGAAAATAACTCTGCAATTATTATTATGGGATCACCTTCCTAACCAAGCGACAGAAGATTTTGCCCGATAATAAATCACTAATCCGGCGTGCAACCGTGATCTCTTTCCTAACAACCTGGCATAGGCACACTTACGCCATTGTTTTGGTTATCAAAAAAAATTAAATCGTACGCGCCATGCTCCCTTGCCCGTTGATACTTCCCCGCCTCCAATCCAATCAGCGCAATTACCAATCCGGGTGCCACGGCGCTCAAGATAAACAGCACGCAGACAGCTACAGCGGCGACAATTTGAGGAGCCCATCGACGTATCGAATTGGTTTCCTGTAAGTCTAATGATTTATTCATGTTTAGCATTATCAACACCGATTATTTCCAACACGCATCATGTTTATTTCTTCTTTAGCACGTTTAGCATGAATATTGGAGCCAAATAGAGGAAACCCAAACAACAATCCCACTTGAAACCGATAATGCATTGGGAGAGAATAAATCATACCGAGCTAGCTGCCGATCTTATGGGGGACAACGCCTCCTTGGCCTTTGTGCTGCGTAGGCCGCCGCCCCTCTCCACGCTGCATGTGCTTGCCGATTAGAACGGACGGCGGCGAGGGCAGCCTCCATCACCCTGGCTCGGGGACGCTGGGGAAGAAGGCGGGCAGCCCGTCGGTGGCGACGGTGCTCCGGGAGCAGCGGCGAGACGAGGAGCCCGTCCGTGGCGGCGGCGCTCCGTGGGGGGAAGAGGCGGCCGGCGGCGTCGTCGATGTTGGGAGGGACGGAGCCGCCGCAGGGAGGCTCCGGGTGGAGGCGGCAGTGGGGGTCAGAGCTCCCGAGACTTGAGGGAGGTCCGGTGGCTTGGGAGCTTCACGGTGGCGAGCACTCGGAGGCGCGAGGCGACGAGGGGAGCTACCGGCGCGGTTGGCGAGGGCTCGGATCCGGAGCTCGGTGAGCTCGGGTTGATTTGAGGAAACAAATGGGAAATAATCGAAGAAATTAGCTTTATTTTCATTTCCGCTGTTGATACTCTGTGGGATGAATTTCCAGAGTACAATATGTATTATATTTATTTTATATTAAAAAAAATATAGACGTATCCCCGTATCGGTGTTTTTAGGAATTGACGAATCCCCGTATCCGTATCGGCTCGATACGTATCCACGTATCCATATCCGTGCAGCTTAGCCGGCCACCGCGCCGGCCATAAAGGACGGCGGCCCGTGCAGCCTCCATCTCCTGGCCACCGCACCGCTTCATTTCCTTACGCCACGCGGGTGACGTGGTAGGGCAAGCTCGAATGAACCGACCGCATCGTCACATCGATGCCCCGCACCCCACGCTGGCGAGCATGCCCACCACGCCGGCATGGAAATTCGAAAATGGGCTCCAGCCCAGTTTGTTTTAGCCCGTGAAATTGTTTTTACTTAAAGGGTTAGCTGCTGGGCGAATGTTATAATAGGCTGTTATTCGGTACAATTGGGCCGAATTTGGTATAGGAATTATATTTTTTCCTGTGCGTTTTTTTGTGCTGTTTTAGGCTTTATAAAATTATGAAATTGCCTCACATTAATATGGAAATCATGTTACATTTTCTGAATAACATATAAACAACGAGAAATTTTTATTACAATGCGCTATTAATTTAAATGTTAATTATATGGCAATTAGTACGTATCATTTTAATTATGTTACAAATTGTTTTCATTATGAAATTAATGTTGTAAATTTAATATGGAAATCATGTTTACATTTTCAAATCAACTAAAACAACGATAAATTTTATTTTTATGCGGTATTAATGTTAATGTTGTTTTTATGGCATTTTAGTGTCATTTTTATTATGAAATTAATGTTGTAAATTTAATGGCATTGATGGAATCTCCCACACGATCCGTAGAACGTACTAGAATCATTTTAAGTCTCCTATGTTTTTTCCTTGCAGATGGATTCTCCGACACCATCCAGTGAACGTACTACTTTCAAAGACCTGTCCAACACAGATAACATTGACACAAGTAACATTGATCATATAATGTGTAAGTGTACCATTGACGCATAACAGCTAACTACATTGTGTATTTTTTAGGTGCCGTCGACATTACTAATGGAGAGGAACCTACAGATGCGAAACAATGCAAGAGGCAACGTGCTAGGGAAGCGATATGCACAAATGGATAAAGAGAAGAAAGATGAACTACTTAAGAAGCGTCGTGAAGCCCATCAACGGAAGAAAGCTCGACCATCAATTAATACCCAAGAGGCGCAGTTAGCATGTGATCAGCGCCGCGCGATTAAGAGCCGCCCGTGATTAGAAGAGCCGTAAGCACGCTGGGCTGCTGGACCGGCCGCTTGATCCGACACTTCTATCACCAGAATTTTACTGCCTTCTCCAACTCCGGCCGCCGCTCCACCGCGACTGTTCTTGCACTGTAAGTTTCCTTCCAATTATTCTTCACTTCACCATCTCCTCTCTCACCTCATGTCATTATCCATATATAATGCCTTCTATCACCAGAATTTTACTGTCTTCTCCAACTCCGGCCGCCGCTCCACCACAACTGTTCTTGCACTGTAAGTTTCCTTCCAATTATTCTTCACTTCACCATCTCCTCTCTCACCTCATGTCATTATCCACATATAATGCCTCTCATCGATCTAGATCGAATAGTTCCAACGCTTGCACAACATCGCAAGTAAGTAATCTTTTCATGTTTATCAGTCGACACGCATATATACATACATGCCATCAGTCATTCGAGAATCTAGATGGAATAGTTCCAACGTTGCACCACATCGCAAGTAAGTAATCTTTGATGTTTATTAATTTCTATTAATTGAGACGCACATATACATACATGTCATCAGTCGTTCGAGAATCAAAGAAAAAATTGAGAAAAGAACCAGAGAAAATTTAGAAGCCACTACTGCTACGTGCAAAGGAACATGGTTTGCTGAAAATTATTATGTGGCTTAGCTGTTCAACAATTGATTTGAGAATGGTTCTTACAGTAGCTATCAATTAAGACTTACACTGCTCTGCACTTACCATTTGAGTAAAGAGACACTAATGTTGCTGCATTTTTGCTTGTGCAAAATGCAGAGTGTGTAAGGTGGCTGGTGCTTGTGCTCGCGATTCTGGCGTCGGTGGTCGGAAGCCAAGCAATCATCAGTGGGACGTTCTCCATTATCAACCAGAGCCAATCCCTCAGTTGCTTGTGCTAAGAATGGTTCTTGGGTGACAAAGATACTTGTTATTTACTATCTTTTATGGTACTTTGATATTATATTGCAGGCCGGAACAGCTTGTTAATACCATGTGCTTACTCTACTTTTCTTTTTCATACATTTCTTTTGCAAGCATATTTTAGTTCTCTCACTTATTAGTTCACAGTCTATTTTAGTAAGGGAGCAGGAGCTCAAGTGAACAAATGGGAGAAGAATTAAAAAGTAAGCTGGACAGAGAAATCACAGCCTGAAAGCCAACAACAAGGTAACCTTTATGTTGTTGGATGCAGTTTTATAGATTAGACCCTAGATGAATTCTATCGAGGTTCAGAAAGAATCTGCCGATATAGGCCCCAGGGCCATGTTGTTGGAAGGGACGAACAACTCAGTGAGTTGTAAGCAACCAAAGGAGCTGCAGACAGAGAAAGCTATGTCACGACATAACAAACCAAAGAAGGCGAACATAACATAAGTTATCTCACAAGGTACATACTTCCTCTGTGGTTATCGTCCTTTTCATTTTGCTATGTTATTGTTTCCTTATGTAACTAATTTTGCTCGCTACTATTTCATGGTAGATTATGTCTGCACCTATGAAGATAATTTTGTTCTTCAATACATCATATTCTCACCGAAAGACAAAAAGCTGGTGGACATCGGTGATGCCTTCTTAACAAAAACCGAATTGGAATGCCTTATACATGATAACGAATTCCTGAACGACGATGTAAGTTCAACTATATAAAGACAGTCCTACTTAAACACGAACGTCTAATCTAATTGTAATTTGCATTTGAAACTATAGGTCATAAATGCATACATCTATTGTGTAAATGCTCAAGAGCATCTACGGTATAGGGCGGGTGGAAAGGTATATCTAGAGAATACATTCATTTCTGCCCTAATAAAGCGAGATGGCGATGTTGAGATAAGCCCAGCAGATCATAACCAGATCATTAAAAGGGTGAATATTTATCTAAACCATGACATGGTTAGGCTTAACTCCCAATCTATGAATTAAATTTACTATTTATGCTTATCTATCTTTGGATACGACTTACAAAACGTTTGCTTCAGGTCTTCATTCCAATAAACATTTTTCGGAAGTATTGGTATCTAGCAGTTATCAATGCAAAAAAAAGTGAGATACAGGTGCTCGACTCATTAGGTGCTGCAATGGACCGCGACGACCTCACTACTACGGTGAGTAACTACTACTTTCGTACTACTCTTTCATTAAGATTTCTACTTATTTTACCTGTATTGGTAATAATTTTGTCATTTAATAGCTACGGGGACTTCAGAATCAGCTAAATATTGCATCACAAAGCGAAGAGTTCCATCAAGATCATGAGTGGCAAGACCTCAACGTTACAACATGGCCAGTCATAGAACAGGAGACAATGCAGAGTGATAGGTACATTAAACAATCATTTTACACAATCTAAAATCTAAACAAAGGTTTACATCAAGAGTTTGTTATATTGTAGCTCATCCGGCGGGCTATTCATGCTAAACTACATGGAATATTGGACAGGAGATATGCTAGCTGACTGTGTTACGCAAGTATTTCGTTCAAGATCACAAAAGTAGCTTGCATATCAAATTATTCTCCGAGAAATTAATTCTAATACTACTTTGTAGGAGCATATGAAAAATTTAGGCAGAAATTAGCTGTCATTTTAATTGATTCAGAACTGAACACAGTAAAAGGTAGTCCAAGGTATGAACATATCAACGATAAATAAAAAATATCGGAAGATTTAGTTTTGCAGAGTCCTGTCAAGCAAATCAAACGATCAAACTCATCCGACGGAACTAAAGACCGGTCATCAATATGTCCCCTTTCCATTCCCGTCATGCCGACGAGCGCACATGAGTTAGTAGGCGAACTTTGCAAATATATCATGTTAATAGATGATGCCGAGTGTTTGGAGTAAGTCACTTTTGTTAAAGAACATATGTAGTGTTAATATACATTTTTCTGATGTCATTATGCTTAACTCAATTGATGATTGTTTTATAGGAAAGAATGGGTGCGAAGCTCCGAGCCTTACCCAATTAGTTTAAGTCTAAAAAAACTACAGGACACACTAAAGATGGATCAGCCTATGGACAAAGATTGTTTCAACATGGCCGTACGAATACTCGCATGCAATGAGCTCCAACTGTTTAGAGAGACTCAATTTCACTACATGGACCTAACATTTTGCGTAAGTTACTACAATCACATATCACTCTTTTCATCATGTTTCTAAACTTTACTTTTATCTCAGACGATGTCCGATGTCGCACGAGACCCAAAGCGTCGTGTAAAAGTTTGATGTTCAATCACTGGTAAAATTATTTGATAGCTGGCCTCAGATAAACTACGATATCTCATCATGCAAGTTGGTAAGTTTGGTTCTCTTGTCCATTGGTGTCGTGATTTACGTATTCTTAATGCCTTTATGCAAGTTGGTAAGTTTGGTTCCTTTGTCCATTGGTGTCGTGATTTACGTATTCTTAATGCCTACCTCTTGCAGATTCTATTACCATATGCTTTCCTTAGCCACTTCATGCTCTTCATCTTCGACCAAGATACCAGATCTGTCTCTATATTGGACTCTCTTCCTATACCGGCTGAGCTTATAAATACTCCAGTCATGAGATATATACTTAAATTTCAAAGGATTTCAATTTACCTTAACCTTGCTCTTGAAGTAGCACAACCTGGTTGGAATGACGATATTTATTTGTGGCATCGTATATTACCGGTTGGTGTTCCAAAAAAACCCAGACAGGTGATTTGCTCTGAAAAAATCAGTAGGAATATTTAATTTAATTTTTCTACTCCGATTTAATTTTTCTACTCCGAAAGTAACAATCATCCATCTACAGGAACGTGTCTGGTTATTTCGTTATAAATTTTATGCGTTCGTGGAATGGTGAAGAACTAGATACACCAGTTTGCATAGTTAGTATTCTCTGTTGCACATTCCTATATACTTTTTGCGTGAGCCCTGCATGACAATGATATATAATGCACATACAGGATGGTTACAAACTGAGGAAGCGGTTTTTGGTAAACCTGCTCAAGTACAATGAGAACGAATCTGAAGACAACATCCCTCACGTTGTACGAGAAATTCTCAAGCGCATCAGGACATTAGTTTACTAAGATACAAGAAATACCGTGACAGCATATAGCAAGAAGCTAAGAACGCCATGCTTATTAGTTATCTCGTGATGTCATGTACAGATGTGTTGTCTAATGGAGTTGGCCCATAACAAAGTATCTATTTTCTAACCTAATTTTAAAGTGCAACTGAATCCAAAGTTTGTATTTTAACCATCTTTTTTATTTGTTTACCTGTATTGTCGCCCGTGGCAACGCACGG
>JAGXJF010001600.1:0-33524 GCA_019208055.1 Stipa capillata | reverse complement strand
TCAGGTGAGTCGATAGATTGTTTGTACATGGCATTAGATCACTTGGAACTAAAATTCAGATCATGACTGGCCAATTGTTTGTATGTGATATTAGATTAATATGCAGAGTTAAGGTTCAAATCGATAATCATTGATATTAGATGAGTATACTAACAAGCTCAGATAGCTTTTTTTAGGCATAAAACTATGAATGTCTATAGGTTGCCACTTATTAGTAATTAAGGTACACCAATCAATTATAGATAATGTTTTGGTACAATTATGAAGATGTCGCTCATTAATAATAAAGATCCATCGGATTAATCGAAAGATGTTTATGTGTAGTTATGAAAAATTATTGGTTATGATTTGTTTAAGTATAATTATGAAGATATATCAGTTGTGATATGTTTAGGTACAATTATGAAGATTTACTAGTTGCGATATGTTTAAGTACAGTTAAGATGATTTTATCGGCTGTGATCTATTGAAGTACAATTATGAAATTTAGTGGTTATGATTTGGTTGTATAATTATGATGATCTATCAATTTTATTTTTCTAGATACATCTATGTACATAAGTACAAAAAGTCAATTAGATTAACATACGAATGTTTTGCTTTTTAAAAGAAACTTCTAGCATATATATCTTTTGCGTGGTTAACCTGTCATCTATTTTTAATAGATAATAGGTAGATATATATTATCAATAGAGAATATCTAGTTTTTAGTTGTCTAAAATTTTATTTAATTCTCAAATATTATTAAAATCTTTGTATCAACATTCAATTATTATCATCTTCTCCTCACTAACTGAGGACTAGTAAGAACTTTATCCATGTATTTCATCAACATGCTAGCTCTTACAATATCTTATGCTATTTCTTTTGTGTGCATATAATGCTATGTTTGTTTTTAAACTAGATTTGTAATTATCACTGTCGTAGATAAGGCATACTCCTAGTCCTATCTTTGTGAGGAACTTCAGCAAGACCGAATAATTGGCTCTCACGGCAGCGTGGTACTGAAACTATAGAAGTGTTATGGTGATCATTGTTGCCACTTTCTTGGGTTAGTTACCGTATATATACGTACGTATATATATGGTGTGATCATATAGCCCCTCTCCATTATCCATAGATTTCATCAATTTGCTCCCTGGAATTCTCTTGTGCTAATTTTGTGTGTGCATATCTATGTACATTTGATTTTAAACTAAAACTGTACTTGACTGCTGTCGCAGATAAGACATACCCCACCCCTATCTATCTGATGAGTTCAAGGCCGATTAATGTGCTGTCAGGGCAGCGTGCTTCTGTAAAGAAGGGGCTTATGCTATTTATTCTTTTTGTCTCGGAAAGATATCTTTACCAGCGTTATTTATCCCCGTTGCATGTGGCCTCATCATCGCACAAACTTGGTCTGGTAACCTTCAATTAGCGGCCGTGTCATTATACTAGCGATTTTGATCGCTCGTACAGTTCAGTACTACCTGACCCGATGCTTTTCTTTTCTTCGTTTCTGCAGCCAATGCATGCGTTACGTGACGAACATACTGATGGACTGTATTTACAACCTTGTATTATAGTATTCAAATGCTCAAAGTACTTTACGGTCTGCTCCACCCTGGCCGATTAAATTTGTGAGCTGATCAGCCAGCTGCTGCACGTTGCAAAGATATCTAGGCGTATCTCAGTTCATAAAGGACAATCAAACGTGTCAAGCTATCAGTGATAAAGAGTTAAAGTGTGCATCAGCTCACTTCCGCTTGGTGGGAATTTCTTAAAAGTTACTTATTCACCATCCAACTCTAATTAACCATCTAATTAACCAAAGTACTAAACCAGCCGGTTCCTATTAATTCCTATGGTCCTTAAGCATATTTGGTTAGATTGAGTATCTCTAATTTTTTTACTCAAGCTCCGCTACCGCAGGCCGCATCTATTGCAAAAAACATACAAGATAGTCATTTCTCGCCCCTTCTTTAAATAGAAGGAACCATTTATTGCCATGACTCATGCATGCGCTGGCCTCAAGTTTTTCATGATTTGGAATGATCAAGCGAGGCAAATCTCTTGAGAACACAGACTGAAATTCCACCAACAATCCGGATGCCTCCATACGACCATACAAACCAATACTCGGAGAAAAGACAAAGTGTAGTCGTTAGCCGGTTAATTTCTACTCATATACAATATAGAGCTTCTACATTACGCATTTACACACGAACCAAGCCTAGCTAATAAAGCTAGCCAATGAACCAAACACCTGCGTGACCATCGAGCTAAATCGCCACCGAATCAGCCGGTATAATGATTGAAGCAAATTCCCACACAGGAACTGTTGGAGGTACCTTGGTCTAACTACCACGTACCTGCACTACTGCCACTACCTAAGATCCGAAGCTATGCTAGCTGCTGGCTGCTGCCCCCATCTATCATCTTTGCATGCCCGTAGACCATCCAACCGGTGCATAATTCTCCACCTCAATTGAAGTTGGTACCGGTGCTAGTTATTACAAATTTTCTGCAGTGTTTAGCTCCTCATCACTTTCCCCAAGGTAGAACCCACTTCCCTATTAGACTATGGCAGAGAAGTACCGACTCTTTTCCCTTAACGAACTCATCCTGATCTCTTCTCCACTGCCCCTCGTCTTCCCCACCGAACGCATCTCCTCTCCCTCCAATAATCTCCAACGGCGAGACTGATGCAGCGGCGGCATCCCCTCCCTCCCGAGCACTTCCTATCCAGATCGATTTCTTCTCCCCAAAATCGAATTCTTCTCATCGAGTCATTCTCTCCCTCTCTCTCCAAGTCGAGCTCCTCCATGGCATGGGTGCGGCGGCTGACGACCAGCGAGCTCGATCCGGCACTAGCAGCTGTCACCATGGCGATGGCGAGCTCGATACGGCGGACGGCGAGTCTCCATGGTGATCGGGAGTGTAGCACACGGGGAGAGCGACGGCATCGGCCTCGACAGAGCTTAATCCCCACGTCGTCCAGCTGCTCTCTCTCCCCGTCTTTTTCTCATTTGTTTATCAGTTGGCTCCGGCGCATCTACATGCACCGGTTCTTGAAGTTTTCTTGCAAGCACCGGCCCCGTAATGTTGCGCACCGGTGCAGCGGTGCTAACTTTGTCACGTCCACTCTAAGCACCGGCAAAACCCAACACTGTATATGTCTTTATGGGTGAAATGTTTTCGTGTGCTCTCCTGCTGCCAGCTCCCGAAGTGCAACAAATTCATCCTTCTTTTATATTTTGCTATCTCTACCGCTACCAGCACCGCACATTTGCATTGATTGATTGGACAAAATCTCCATATTCATGAGCCATCTAGGTTTGCAATCTTGCATGCATGCACGTGCGCAAGCTAATAATTCTATAGCTCCCCAACCGCCACTTCCCACTTCCAGCTAGCTCCTTCTGGTTAGTGCAACTGCAACCAATATAAGCCAAGACGAACAATTCCACGAGCATCGCTGTAGTACGTGTATTCAGTACCTTCTTTTATGTTTTACCTGTGTTCGGCTGGGTTATTTGGGCGGAGTTTCCGTATAAGCTTTTCTTTACAGTAGTTTATCTACAAACTTTAAGACAAGGTCTATTTGTAGTCTCTCAACTATTGGTCTTGTTTATTTTAGGTCTCTCAAGTTCAAAACCGGATGAGTTTGACCCTTAAGTTTCAATACCGGATATATTTAGTTCCTGATTAGGTCAAAGCAATATGATCGATGATGTAACGATGGTTTCACGCACGTGGCAGCCCAGTCAGCACGAAAGTTAAAAAAATATCAAGAAAAAATGCATTATTTCCTAAAAGACAACTGAAAATTTATTCAAAAATTAGGAAGAGTCAAATAACAAGAAATATTCTAGAAAATCCCTAGAACTTATACAAATAATGAAGAAGCAATATAAGAAGGAAAAATTGGAAGTATTCTAGAAAAACCTATAAATTTGAGAAAAGTAACAAATAATTTAGAAAAATTCATGTCAGAACTCGAGAAAAGTCACAAAATAATTTAGGGACATTCTTTTTCATAAATATTCCTAAATTATTTGTTTATTTTCTCAATTTCTTGGTTTTTCTATAATACTTCTAATTTTTTTATTTTCCTAAATTTTCTGAATTTTCCATTTTTAAAAATCCCCTAATTTTTAGAAACTTTATGGAATGTTATTGAATTTTTCAAAGATTTTTATTTTTTATTTTCATATAATTTTCTTATTTTTATATTTTCAAATTCTTTTTATTTTTTCTTTTTTGCTGACTAGGCTGCCGCATCATCGGTCATATTGGACCTAGGTTAGGGACCAAATTTGTCCGTTATTAAAAGCTAATTGTCAAACTTGTCTAACTTTAGAATTTAGAGACCAAAACTAAACTTGGCCAATAATTAAGGACAAAATAAATAGGTGGTTGCATGCATCTGACAGCGTAGAGGTCAAAAGATACTCTTATAGTTAAGAGTATCGTCTTGTTGCAACAACAATAATTTTTTTTAATGAACACGTTCCCGTAAATGCAGAGATGCGTTCGATCGACGGGACATGCAGCTGAACGGATCAGAGATTTCCTGGCTAAGCCACTTGTTTATGCATGCGATCGACGAGAACGTACAGAATCCGTCTGTTGGGTTTCTTAATGATAATTAAGCTGGACCTAAACCGCTCTATTTGGTGGTGCTAGAAACATAGTAGCATAGATTCTTCGGTTGCCTGCCTGCAACGAGCATCTCATCTCGCATGTGTTTAGTGGCGCAATTATGGGGATGCGGACCACGTCTTAGTAGTTAGTACGATTTATTAGAAGATAACCAAGCCGTAGACATAATACGGCTGAAGCACACAACGGAAACGAGGCATTGTTAAGCCCTGGAGAAGAGAATATGTCGTGACGACAGAGATATAGAGGAGAGAGAGAATATATATTGCCAAGTTGAGGGGTATTCTAAGTAGAACTTCGCCCTTAATTTTCTCAGTTAGCATCTGGTAACAAAGGAGAAGAAAAAAATAGTAAGCATCTCGAGAATCTCGAGAATGATCAAATCAACAAGTTGATCTCGATGTCCCTTGATTTATTTACCTTCAGTTTTTTCTTCGGAATTTTGTAAATTTGGTATTCAGCCAGGTTTACTTGATCGTTATGGTTTATGGTAATAACTCTGGTACTGTGTGCACGAATAGTAGGACCAGGGGATACTTTTGGCTGCACTGTCTTGATGCAGCATTAGTCACAAAATTCTTCCACTATAAAAAAAAGCAAGTTGGTCAACATGGAAATGACCAAATCCACGATGCTTGACGTTCGCCGGAGAGGAGAGGGGAGCATCTCGAGAACGATCAAATCGACAAGCTGGTCAATATGGGAATGCTCGTTTCCAGCGGATAGTACGAGCCTTGCTGGGTGTTGGCTGCTTATTCTTCCTGCTACCAAGAAACCAAGGACATGTTTGGTTGTTTGCAGGAATCTTGGCCAGGCGCATTAGATATAGATAAGAGATGTTTGGTTGTCTATACCGTCTTTTGGGCCTAGTCCGCACGGTGCTCAAAGCATCTCTCAGCCACTTTCGTTCTCCTAGGGCTAGGCCCACTCGGGTGTAAGGCATGCAACCAGGGTGGTTACGTGAGTGCAGGCCGGAGATGGCGGAGCATTTTAGAGTTACCGCCGCCGCTTCCTGCCATTGCAATCACCACCGTCCCCTCTTGTCGCTCCAAAATAGCGGCTTTGCTCTCCACTTCCTTCAGGTGAGCGCTGGTCCTAGGCTTCATCTCCGGCGTGCGGGGGTTGTCTCCGTCCTCTTCGACGAGCAGTAAGTCTATTCTCTGTGCCCTTCTCCCGTTCAGCGGTGATCGTCGGGTTCCTCTCTAACAAGTGGTGCTCTTTGGCAAGCGGTGGTCGTCAGCTCCCTCTCAGGCAAGCAGTGCTTCTCGTCCTCTCTGGCTTGGTGGTAAACCCTATCCTGCCCGCATACTCTGTCGTGTTAATTTAACCACGACAGTAAGCATCCCCACCGTAATCATGCTTAGCCCCTTCAGTATGCACAATTTTGTGACCTTATGTTGGATTAGAGCCTAGATCTTGTTGTGCTTATTGTTCTATATGCTTGGTGCTCAATTATTGCTTTGTAGCCCTATATATGTCTAGTAGCTGAAGATTTATGAGGGGTCTTGTCGGTGTTTTGATCCAGCAATAGTGAACATGGGGCGGCGTACGCGTAGCAGATCTAAATGGGTGCACACGGGACACAGAGTTCATACAGGTTCAAGCCCTCAGGAAGAGGTAATACCCTACGTCCTGTGTTTGGTGGATTGTATTGTTTGTGTACCGTATGCAGCAAGACCCCGAGAGGAGCTCTCTAGGTTGCTAGGGTATGTGTGTGTATCTAAGTCTCTCTGTAGTGTCTCGCGTGTTTGCGTATGTGTAGCGCCTACCGATCGGGGGATCCCTGCCCTACCTTATATAGGCGGCAGGGGTAGAGTTACATGAGCCCAGATCGGTTTACAGGTAGATCTCATAATCGGTTACAACTAGAACCCGAAATATCGGGTAGGTACATGTTTATGTCTTGTACTCTAAGTTGATGATGCGCCTCCGTGTAGAAGTCGGACTCCGAGCAGTCGGCCCGGCCCACCCTATGTCCAGAGGGCCGGTTTTGTCCTCCTTGACGATACCCGGGTGCTATGTCATCGTCAGTAGCCCCCGAGTCCTTCACGATTTGGCCGCAGCTTGTCTTGGTAACGCCTCCGCCCAAACCAAGTGCTTTTTGCCTTCTCCTTTGGGCTAGTTTCCCGAGTGGTATCCGCCTGAGCACGCCTCCTTGTTGCTTGCAGGGAGATTGTGAGGGACTCATAGAACTCCTGTGGAATAAAAATAATAAGCCGAGTAATATTCACCCGTAGGGCAGGAATATCATGGTAGGTGAGCTAATAACGGGTAAGTCCAGGTGGTATCCAGTCATTTTCAGTGGATGGAGACCGGCTAGTGACCCGGTAGGGGGCATACCATGAATCCCGACCGAATTTCCGAGTGGTACCTAGTTTCCCGAGTGGCTCAGGTCCAGCTAGTGCCCCTATGGGGAAATACCATCGGAATTCGTGTCAGAACCAGAACACAAACTATAATGCTTCGGCCCTGAGTTGTTCGGTGTCCGACTAATGGCCTGCTGGAGGCACACTTCAGCCGCCCTTCACTCGTGTGTATTCAAGTGGTTGTGGACCCCTGAAGGTCAACCATCGAAACCCTTCGAACTGTAATGCCTCGGTCCCGAATTGTTCGGTAATCGACTAGTGGCCCGTTGGAGACACGTTACAGTCGCTCTTTATTTGGGGTGTATTCAAATGGCTGTTAACCCCTGGAGGCCAACCGTTGAAACCCCAGGTCAAACAGACGCTGGAAGTGGAAACGTCGTGCCGCCCAGGATGTCTTCCCTTATGAGATAGGGAGGCACGGTGAAAACCGTCTTATCCCCAATTCATTTCACATTTCGCCTTTTCAACGCAAGCTTGAAAACGCTGCCTCACACCAAGCCCGTGCTGCCGTCATCACCACCCCCATCACGCCGCCGCGTAGTGCCCCACGCGTTCACTCCCCCTCCCTAGTCGACCGCATCTAGATCGGGGATCCAAAACCCTAGATCCGGGCCGCCGCCGCTGAATGCCCACCATCATCGAGTGAAAGGATCGTAGGTGCCAACTAGAGGGGGGTGAATAGGAGGCTAACCAATTTTAAATAATTACTTCACTTTATCAAGATTAAGGCTTAACAGATTGAAGGGTTGAGCTAGCTGTGAGACAGATCAACTACTCAGGCAGTATTTGATATGTAAATTAACACACAGCTGTCATACGCTAACACAGGTAAACAGAAAGCCCTAAACAGATGTATATGACATATAGCTGTGTAACAGGTAACTGGCACAGATATGTGATAAGCAGTAAAGCAACTGTGACACAGCTAGATTAACACAGACAATGAGAAAGGATTACAGCTAGATTGTATATGACAGTGAATCACACAAGCATGCAAATCAGAATAAGAACAAGTAAGTACTGAATGTAAAGTACTCAGAGAGACAAGGGATTTTTCACCAAAGTTCCCACTCTTTTCAGAGATGGTACGTCTCCGTTGGAGAGGCTACTCCGAAGAGATCGCCAGCACTGAATCGTGCTTGTTCTCGGAGTACCTGAATTTTCAGGTCTCTTTCTCTTGCTTGTGAAAGTCCTTTCGCCTTGCAGCAGGGGAGACCTCAAATCACCTTCACAAACTACTGTACCAGCCCACACAAGCTTGGGTGGTCACAACAACTCCTACGCCTGTCTAGGAGTAGACACTCCAAGAAGGAATCTACAACAACAACTCTTGGAGGAACCAGTGCTCTCTGCTCAAGCTCTAACTCTCTTGAACTAAGACTTAGGAAGGTTTGCTTCTATTCAGGAGAAAAGATATTTGCAACGATCGAAATGGATTGTAGAGGTTTGACAAAGGTTGAGGTCTGTGACCTCCCCTGGTCCTCTATATATAGAATCCACAGGCACCTGACCATTATACTCATGCCACGTAGGATTAAGTGGGTCACCGGTGACAGGAACCGGTGTGTCACCGGTGACAGGCACCGGTGACATAGCTAATCACAACACACAACGGTAACCGGCTCAGGCAGACCGACACCTGTGTCACCAAAGGCTGACACAGGTGAAACCCTAACTGATGTAGCCTCACTACTCAGCCCGGTCCTGGCACATTACATGTCCTCAGCGCACACACTAACTCTGATGTCTACTCAGGAGAGAACCTCCAATAGTCTTCTGACTCGGCAGACAAACTATTGCAGTGTAGTTCCCTTAGCATTTACAAGCTCTCCCCTGGTACAGAGATGTACCTGAGTCATAGAGCGGTTGTTCACCTGTGACACAGCTGTGCCACACAGGTAACTTTGGCTCTAGGGTTTTAGAAAGCTAGCACAGCAGTGTGCTAGCACTCAGGCTGGCAGAAAAGCCCGAGGCTCGAGGCTCGGCCCGAGCTCACGCTGGCCTGGCCCGGCTCGGCTCGGCTCGGTGTTCAAACGGGCCGAGCCCGAGCCTCCCTCCTAGCTCGGTGGTTAAACGGGCCGAGCCCGAGCTGGCCCGCGAGCCGCTCGAGTGGCTCATTTGGCTCGGCCCAAGTCAGGCGGCAGGCCGGCAGCCCTTAGAAGCAGCATGCGGCGCATGCCCTTAGGGCTTACTACTTAATTACTTAATTAGGCAAGCGCATGCGCATAACCCGTCAGCCGTCGCGTTCGGTTCGGTAGGGCATAGCGGCGCGCCGGCGCCTGCTCCAGTGCTTCCGTCCCGGCCGCCGGCGATGCGGCCACCATCGTCAATTCGTCATCCCCGGCCGATACGAGTCTACGAGATCCTCTCCATTTTTCTTTGGCTACCTCTAATATCGACATCGATCTGCATTACCACCGAGAAGCTAGCATCAGAATTGAATATCTCTGTGTTTTTTTTTCAGCTGCATGCACGTCTCAAACCAGCCAATTAATCTGTGTTTTTTTTTCAGCTGCATGCACGTCTCAAACCAGCCAATTAATTTGTGTTCTTTTTTTCAGCTGCATGCACGTCTCAAACCAGCCAATTAACCTTTGCTTTTTGTTTTCTTTCTTTGTTAATCTCAATCTAACCAAATCTAGCTTAGAAAGGTTGTTCCCATCTACTGGTGAACTTGAGAATGCTGCTCCCATTGATGGTTTCTTCAATTCTTTATGCCAAGATTAGTATAATAGCAAGCAGCTAGCTACACGTTGTACCGTTAAATTATCACCAGTTCGCCACTACTAGATCTGAATCTGATATGCTGCTGAAATTGTGCTTGAAATTATCTTATTATTTTGCTGAATTATGTGTAAAATATTTTTAAATTTTTGTTTTGTAAAAAGGTCATGCTGAAATTTTTGGAGGCTCGTGAGCCGGCTCGAGCCAGCTCGAAGCTCGTCCAGGCTCGGCTCGAGCCTTGTTTCTAGCTCGTTTGTGTCAACGAGCCTAGCTCGGCTCGGCTCGACATTTATCAAGCTCGAGCGAGCCCAACTCGAGCCAGCTCGGCTCGGCTCGTTGCCACCCTTAGCTAGCACAATCCCAGTTTCACGCTTGTGCAAAACTGTTGTTACAGGGCCACTGACCTCGAAGCATCAGTGCCACTGTCCAACACTCTGAGCATTGAGCAAAAGAACCTCCAAAAATCATTGCTACTTCATCCCTCTTGATAGTACAGGTGTTTCCTAAGGACTCAAGAAAACTAGCAAACCTAGGCTTCAGCTTCCACCAACTGTAGTCACGGTCCTTGACGCATCAAGCCACCATCACCTTGCTTGCAACTCCTTGCACAGCACCGGCTTCTTCACAGCTGTGGCACAGATGCTTAGCGCAGCTGTCTCCTTGTCCTGGAAACCACCTTTGTACTTTTGGGTGGTTACCCTTTCTTGGATGAATCCTCTTCCTGGAACCTACTCATCCTGCTTACACTCATTGTAAACATTAGATTCCAGTTTAGGTTGTCATTAACCATCAAAACCATTTAAGGGCCTAGATGCTCTTTCATCGAGGAGGCGGATCTGTTTGGGGAGGAGGAGAACATGATGCCGTGGTCCACGCTAGGTGAGGAGAGCTTCCCAATTGACCCGATGGCGCCCTGGGCGAAGTCCACGATGACGGAGGTGAAGCTGCAGGCCATGGTGGAGGCGGGGGTGCTGCCTCCGAAGGAGCTGATCGAGTGGCGAGCTACCGATGGAGAGGACTTCCCCACCCCTAACATGGGTGAGATTGTCGTACTCGCCTCCTTTTTCTTCCGTGGGTTCTCCATTCTATCCCATCCTTTTCAGCGTGGTCTGTTGTATTTCTATGGGCTAGAACTGCAAAACATCAACCCAAATGGCATGTTGCATGTTGCCTGCTTCATCACCCTGTGCGAGTGCTTACTAGGAATAGAGCCGCATTTCGCCTTGTGGAAGCATCTTTCTGTAGTCAAGCCCCAGCCGAGTAAGAACAAGCCGGCCGTAGTAGGGGGCGCCGGGTTCCAGTTGAGAGCCGGTGCTGTTAAGAATTATCTTGAGATCCCCTTCCAGTCATCTAACAAAGGGTGGCACACGGAGTGGTTTTACTGTTCCAACCCCGAGCCCTCGCTTTGAAGGTTCGAGGGCCAGTCTCCTGAGAGTAAGATGAGCTGGGCCGAGCTTCCGAAGGATTGGGAGCGTCCCGGGGTCGAAGTCCTTACCAGAGTCGGGGTTGTCTCGACGTTCGTCGGCCGTCGGGTCCAGCCTGTAAAGCTGAGGGTTCATCCGATGTACGAGTACGTCAACCACCAGGATGTGACCCGGGAGTCCGTCGATGTGCTTATGGAGGACGAAGTGAGGCACCAAGTTGGGAGGTTGGTGACCCAAGACACGAAACTTGCCACCTCTGGGCATCCGGTGCCCTTCAGCTTAGCCAACCCCCAAGTCGGGTGAGTAGCTAATCTTCTGATATTGATACTTGCAATTTTGTGTTGTAGCCGAGTCCTACTCTGACTCTTTTTATGCAATCTGACCTCGCAGGATCTCTTTGGGTTCAGCTCCAGGGCCCCTCTCCCAGAGGACGAGCCTTGAAACCAACCCCCATACACCGGCGGCTCAAGCAGCGTGCAGCCACCCCAGAAGAAGGCCAGAACCTCCGCCACTGATGCCGAGTCGTCGAAGGGGAAAGAAATCGCGACCGAGGAGCCCAGCACCCCACCGCCGACTACGGCCGCTCCTGAAGAAGGTCTTCAGGAGGATGAAGACGAGATCCCCCTCAGTCGGAGGAGGGGGAAACAACCAGCCGACGCCACCTCGGGGGGATAGGGCAGCTCCTCTGCCCATCCTGCCCCAGCGGCACGAGCCAGCGCCACCGAGGAAGATCCCCAAGAGGACGAAGATGAGGTCCCCCTCATTCGGAGGAGGGGAAAAACACTCGGCCGATGCTGCTTTTGGAGGACAGGGCAGCTCCTCTGCCCGTCCTGCCCCAGTAGCGTCCACTGCCACTGTGGCGTACCCGGTTTTTAAGGCCAGATAAACCTCTGTGCTTCCTGTACTGGTCCCATGATCAGCAACCAGTACACACAAGAACTTCATAGCATTGACATACAATACCGAGTCTTCTACACACATGGACCATTATGGTCATTGTTCAACAACATAGCCGACTGGTTGAATAGAAACTGCAGCAGAAATTATCGAAATGTGTGGATAGATGCCCATCAATATGCCTACCCAACTGGCAACTGACTGGGGAAAGACGCCCTAGCCCTTGTAGTCACTGTCGTCGTCGTCGGAGAAGAATTCCTCTTCGCCTGGCCATATCAACAAGCCAGGTGAGTACATTGAATGTACTCGCAAGCAATCTTCACAAGAGGGTAATACAGCTATATTTTATGCAGGGTTTAATTCAAAGGGGAAATAACTCTATTCTAGGTCATATGTTGAGCAAAAAGTAAGTTTTCAACTCAAATACGAATAATAGTTTCAAGGGCATATTTAGAAAACATAGAGTTTCACACATTCATGTCATTACATGCGGTAGTCTCTGCTACCCCCTTTCTCTGCCTTGACCCGATAGCTCTGTCTATCGATGTCCAAGGTTCCCATCACCAGCCCGTATTATCCTCGGTAACACGGCTAGTCCCATTCTCCTGCAATTCCTTGCCACCCGCAGCGTGGCCTAAATTGCTCTCTTATGGACACGTCATGCCCACGTCCTTAATCCCTTGCCCAAGTTTTTGCAAACAAAACTTAGTGTAACTAGTGTGTGGCCTAACCAGTTCTCGTCCATGACCGAGGACGCGGCTATTCGAATAGTTTTTAACACTCTGCAGAGGTTGTACGGCTTTACCTACAAGATGTAAGTCCCCCTTGTTGTCGAGCACTATGAATACACTTCACGAGGTGTATCGGCAGGGTTATTACAACGAGGCTTTTCACCCGCTTCTGCTCTAGAGTTGGACCCGCTAGATAAGATCTACCCACTTCTTTGCTTGTGCCCGGCAGCCCGACACCACAACTCGAAGAAGTGGACTCATCTCTGTGTCGAACCTCTACCCACATATTACGTGGAGCTCACTAAGAGACTCTACCCACGTAATCCCGTGGAGATCCTCTAGGGATGCCAATCTACCTAGCACACTCTTCCTGCTGCCCACGGGTCCAGACCCTAATACTTGCCGGGAAAATAGGCCAAGTCCTTCCCATAAAGGACATGTGGACGTACGGTAAGGAATCTGGTCTGACGGCACTTTAGGTTCGGTCCTTGGTTGATTCGAGCAAGACTCCATAGTCACACAGACAACCATAGCGCTATCGGCTACTCTACCATCCCCAAGCTGCCCTTAGCATTCTCACCTGAATCAAAATCATTCTCCACCTTTGTTTGGGGTTTTGAAAACAACATCATTCTTTTCAAGCACTCATCTCGGAAGGCACATGCCCATCCAAAGGGTTTTATCCCATGTCTGAAGGAGTCGGTATACACCGATAGAAAACTTTTTTTCTCAGCAGGTCTAAGCCGGGCTATCGCCTATATTCCTAATTACTTTTCCGAACATACGAGGAACAACAATAAATACTAGGGTTTCAAGAATGGAGTCATCGGCCTGAGGTATATGCATCTACTGGGCGTAACTAGGTCTAGCATAAAATAACGTTGATTCTCATAAAATAACGTTGATTCTCACATAGCATGCATGGTTGCAAACAAGATAACTATTTTTTGAACATATGGGTTTCAACATGATCAAAGTGGGAAATGCTTGCCTGGCAGTTCTTGCTCCTGTTCTTGATGCAGGGGTGAGTCTGGTTCCTCCTGTCGCACGTACCTCACTCCGTCAACTACACGTAGGAAAATCGGCGAATAAGAAGCAATCAAAACAACTTCAACTGAACTGGATGTTATGCATGCTCAGAAGAGGGTGATGTTATTAGGGTGAAGTGATAATGGTCCTGGTTTTAAGTCGGTAGAATTAGGGTTTGGGGTTTTGGAAGACAGATCGTCGTTCCTTCCTAGGAGTTGTTAAGTTCAAAGGCAACTCAGGACGGAAGCCAGGGAGGTATGTAAGAGCTCAACTTAGTGGTAGGGTTCCGAGGTTTTAGAGCTTAAGTCTACGAGCACAAGAAATGCCCTAGACGATGGGTATATGCATATATGTCACATAAAATGACAGTGCTTTTTTTTTATCGGAGTAAGCTCATGTCATTTAGGTTGCATTTCAAAATCATCTGCCCTATCGAATTATGGGGTACTACAAATGTTTTGATTATTCTGCATAGGGTAAAGGGTTTATTTTTGGGTTGCTCCAAAAGGGGCGTATACCATGTATATGTGGTTTTAAAGAGAAGAAAAGAATCACTTAAAACCTAACCCTACTGTTTATGCTTTCAAATGAAAATTAAATTTGGATCCTGTTGAATCAAAAGTTGGGATTTCTTTTTGGCTTTCCAGAACCGGAAAAAGATTCGCAAAAACTGGCCGGGAAGGGCCCGAACCGGTCGAACCGGTGGCGCCCGGTTTTGGAATAGTTCGAACCAGTGTAAATGCACTTCCCGACAGCGCGACTACGCCTTCATTGCGCTGGAGGCGGGTATGAATTGATGCATATTTAATTTGTCAGATGCGGGAATTTTGTTGGGATGGTTTAACTGCGTGTTTAAAGAAGGAGAGGCGGTACTTGGTCAGGCGCTGGCTGCTTGTCTGCTCGTGGGCCTCGATTGGGGAATGGCCCATGCGTCAGTGGCCCGGGCAGCTCACCAGCTCGGTACCCCCCGGGTGGCCTTACCTACGGCAGTTGGTCCGGTGCTTTGGACAGGAGGCCGACACCGGCGGCGGCAACCCTAGCGGTCTCTTGGGTGCTTGACTTAAGAAGTAGAGGGGGCAGTGGCAACTGGCTCGGCGAGTGTGGCTAGCTCGTTGGTGTGGACTAGGAGACTAGTGGAGCTCTTGGGAGCTCGGGGCCGGCGTGCTGGAGATGTCTAGTGGTTGAGCTCGGTTGAGAGGACCCGAGGCTGCGATTTGGGAAAAGCTTGGGCTAAGGGAAGCTGGGTGGTGGCTTGAGTGAATGATGGGAAGCTCAGCAGCTCCTTAAATAGGCCGTCGGTGAGCTTGGGCGGGTGGTGGCCGCTGTTGCTCCTCATGCTTGGTGATGGGACTTGGCCGGGGTGATTGAAGCTCGGCTGTGGCTACAGAGGAGTGAGGGGACAACAGTGGCGAGTGCAGACGGGGTGGACGGCAGGCCAGGCGTCGTACGGTGCGGTGGAGACGACGGCTGGCGCGGTGACGCACACCGTGGCATGCCAATGCCAGTCCAGAGCGCGCCCAGAGCGGCATGAGATGTCATACAGTGTCGTGGTGAGGCCAGCCACGCGTCACCATGTCACAGGGGGTTCTGGTTACGTGTTCAAGTGACTAGCAGAGTTAGGCATCGATTGGTACCTCTGTGCAAACCATTGAATGTCAAGCGGTGCCATAAGCTAGTGTTAAAGCATAGGAGACATGAATGGTATTGCTGGTAGGAGTTATGGACTTAGGTACGATGGGAATACCGAGGAGGAGCTCCACAAACTGGTTGGCAGATTTTGGTTGGAGATTCTTCGTGATTTGATGTAACAGAAGGATTTTGCCCCAGGTGTTCGATGCTGGTTGTTCTAAATTTTTGAGCACAACCCACCCATATTTTTGTATATTTGTACTCGTAGATGTGTGAGGATCGTTGTGGAGTTTTATCAGAATTTTCTGAGGTTTATTTCTATGGGTTGTAGTTCGACGCACATTTCTGCCGTAGAGTTTATTATTTCCATATGTAAGTATTTTTGAACTGGGCATTCCTATTTTATTTTATATTTGAGTTGAAGATAATATTAGGATGTCCCATGAATTTTCTTGAAATTTTTAGAGAGGTCAAAGAGCGATAGGCCATCCAATTAGGGTTTCTGCCAAAATTGGATTAAATGGAAAGGAAGGGTTCGGGGAATGAATTTAGGGTTCCGGGGTGTGGCAAGGTGAAGAGAAGGTATAGGGACTCTCAGGAACTCTCCTGCCTTGGCTCGGGACTTCTCAGTTGCAGGGTGCCGTGGGTATATCAGCGTATATAGTGTAGGTATTGCGTTAGTGTGCGTCCTTGCGCTAGGGTTTAGTCAAGAGTAGTGCGTGTGTGGCGGGGTCAAGTATAATGAGTTCATGCTTAACTAAGAATGCCCTAATTATGTGCAGTGTCATGTGGGTATGTAGGTTTTCAAAAATCAAGGTGTGACAGCCACCGAGGGGCAAGGAGGTTCCTCGGTGTCGTTGGCTCCAATGGCTGCCGCGATAGAGCGGTAGGCCCCGGAGCCTAAGAAACGCTTCAACTTTCCAAGGTCCACCAGGTAGGTCTCCGAGTGAGCACCTTCTACCCTTTATCGTAGCAAAGAGTGGTGGTGACCCTGGCTGTCGTTGTAGGCCGAAGAACACAGGGGATATTCCACGGGGCAAGCTGAGTGCCCAGGGATCCGGTCAGGGCGAAGGCGTGTCGGGGTCGGGCCCCCGGCCATCGTCTCCCCCAAGAGCTGCCGGTGTCCCTCCGCTGAAGCCTTCTTCCCGATAGGACGGCGCGTCCCCGACCCCGCCGCCTGCCCATCAGCCGGAGGAGTTCAGTGCTGGAGCACAAGCTCCCGCTACGATCGAGCCGGTGGGTCCCAGTCGGGTGCGGATCGTCCCGCCGCGTCCCAAGGGGGACTTGGTGCTGCCGGTGGAGGAGATCGATGTTGGCCATGTGCCGCCACCTCGGCCACTCTTCCACGTGAACTTCCAGCCGCTTCGGGTCCGCCAAATGGATCCCTCGAAGCCGGATGAAGTCCTATGGGAGATTGATGACGTCCGGGAGTCAGAAGAGTGGGAGGAGGCAATAAGCACCGCCACCCAACTCGGAGAACAGCTCCCGAGCATTGTTGAAGACCTTGAAAGAGAGCGCCAACTTGGTAAACAAAAAGCTTCAGCCATTAATGAAGGTATGTTTTTTGTTCTTGTATTTTCTTCTCTTCTTTTTTTTTACCGTGAGTGCGCAGACGGTGCATCCACTGGGGAGTAGCCCCCGAGCCTCTGGCCGACTGGAGCAGTTGGGCGGAGGTTCTTTGTTAGCTTGTAGATTCCACTGGGGGCACGATCAGTGCACCCAGTGGGTGTAGCCCCCGAGCCTCCACTCGGTTCATGGAACTGAGCGGAGGGTCTTGATGATTTTTTCCCGAGTAGCTAACTTCCTTTGTCATTTTTGTAGAATTTAACCAAGAGGTCTAGGGATAAGACCGAGTTCCTTCAAGACAAGCTTCCCGCCTTCGACCCGACTCGGCCAGCGCAAGGCCGAGTGGGATAACCTGAAGGGCACCCTCCGTGCGACACAGGAGCAAGTGATCGCGCGGGAGGCCGAGGTTGCATCTTTGAAGCAGGATGTCTGCAGCGAGGCTGCCTGGGCTCAAGGTAATGAACTCGAACTTCTTTGGTCGCTTCTGCTTTTGCTGTACTGACTGTTTCTAACATCTTCTGTAGCCGCTGAAGACGAGGCCTCCAAGCTCAAGGAAGAACTTGAGGCGATGAGGGCTCATGTTCGGCAACTTGAGGAGGAAAAAGGCCGCCACCGAGTCCTCTCTGAAGAGAGTTCAGGATGCCACCGCTGGTAAGCCCCCGACTCATGTCCGACAGCCGGAGCCTGCGAGTACCTTGCTGACGTAGCCTTGTTGCCTTTGCAGTGCTTCAGACGCACCTTGAAAAAGCACATCTAATGGCCGGGTCCTTGAAGGCGGCTGCTTGAATGGCCTGCGACACCCTCTGGGAGGCCGACCCGACTCCGAACCATGCGGAGGCGGTCGTGGAGCGCCTTCAGTGAGTGCCTGATCAGGCGAAGACTCTGCTGAAGGAATCTACCCGGGCCGGAGCCCAATTGGCGCTCGCAGTGGCGAAGTCCCATTATCCATCGCTCGACATGGGAGCGATCGGGGAAGGACTTGCCGCTCGACACCGCTGATGAAGAGGTCCCCGCGCTGATGGAGGAGGTCCAGTCTGCGGCGAACACCCTCGCTAACAGCGTTGTCCTGTAGAAGTAGGAATAAAATGAGTGAACCGTTCCATATACATTTGAAGTACTCGGAAGGCCGAGTGTAACTTGCTTATGCATGTTTTGGTTAACTTGTTCTGTGTTTACTAATCTCTTCTTTCGTAAAAATTTGTTCGTGTGTAAGTTAGCCCTTTGTGTGTGCTCTTGCCGATCCCGTCGTAGCCCCCATTGCGTAGAGATTAGACGTGGGCTGTTTTCCGTGTAGCGCAGGGTTGTGGCGTAGACTGGCGATCGAAGACAAAGAGTTAACGCCGAGCTTTTTACACAGTACTAAAATAATTGTTGAAGGAGAAGAGCCCGAGTGCTCTTGGGCGCACCCAGTGTGGTGTAGCCCCCCGAGTGTCTACTATGCGTAGCCGTGAGCGTACATAGCAGGCCAGTCGGAAACCCCAAGAGTTGCTTAGATGGAGCAAAGAAATAGTTTAGTCATTTATCCATACTTAAAATATGGAAGTACAAAGCTTAAGCATAGAAGCGACGTAGCTGTTCAATGTTTCAGGCATTGGTGATGAGGTTGCCGTCCTTATCCTTTAGCCGGGTAAGCCCCCGGGCGTAGTACTTCAGCGACCACGTACGGGCCTTCCCACGGTGCTGAGAGCTTGTGCTTGCCCTTGTTGGACTGGACTCGGCACAGGACCAAGTCACCAACGTTAAACGCGACCCGCGTATGTGCCGGCTGTGATAGCACTGTAAGCCCTGCTGGTATTTGGCCGACCTAAGGAAAGCGACTTCTCGTGCTTCTTCAAGCTGGTCAACAGCGTCTTGTCTTGCTTCCTCCGACTGGTCCCCAGTGTAAGCACAGATGCGCAGGGGATCCGTGGTCCAGATCAGTCGGCAGTACTGGCCTCGGCTCCATATACCATGAAGAAAGGGGTGTAATTGGTTGACTGGTTGGGTGTAGTTCGCAGGCTCCAGAGCACCGAGGGCAACTCTACTGCCCATTTGCCCGCAAACTTTTTTAGGCGCTGGAAGATCGAGGTTTGATGCCTTGCATAATCAGACCATTGGCATGCTCAACCTGCCCATTTGTGCGTGGGTGTGCCACTGCGGTGAAGCTGAGGCCAATGTTGTAGTCGTCACAGAATCGGAGGAAGGCGCCGCCAGTGAACTGAGTGCCATTGTCCGTGATGATGCTATTAGGGGACGCGAACCGGTACACGATGTCCAGGAAGAACTCGACGGCCCGCTCTGCAGTGATCGTGGCAACTAGCTTTGGCTTCAATCCACTTGGTGAACTTGTCGACGGCGACGAAGAGATGTGTGTAGCCCCGGGAGCTGTCTTGAGGGGCACCCACCATGTCCAGACCCCAAACAGCAAAGGGCCACGTGATCGGGATAGTTTGGAGTGCCTGAGCCGGCAAGTGTGTCTGTCGAGTGAAGTATTGGCATCCCTCGCAGGTGCGCACAATGTGCTCAGCATCTGAGATGGCGGTCGGCCAGTAGAAACCTTGTCGAAAGGCTTTCACGACTAGCAGACTTCGGCGCCGCGTGGTGCCCGCAGACTCCCGAGTGAATGTCGTGCAGCAGCTGCTTCCCCTGGTCTTGAGATATGCACCGCTGGAGAATTCCGGAGGTGCTCTTCTTGTAAAGGTCGCCTTCGATTACGACGTAGGCCTTGGCACGCCTCGCAAGGTGCCGTGCCTCGGTCTGATCCTGTGGGAGCGTGTCCCATAGGATGTAGTCGAGGAAGGGTGTCGTCCAGTGGGATTGATGACCAAGACCTCTTGCGCAGTCTGTTGAATGCTACCGGATCCCTCAGGTTGTGGTTCTTCGGTCTCGGACGCTGTCTCCACCTTGATGGAGGGCGCATGCAACTCCTGGAGGAAAACTCTGGTCGGGGACGACATCCCGACTGGACCCCAGCTTGGCGAGTGCGCCTGCAGCCTCGTTGTCTCGGTGGAGGACGTGCGTGAGCTCGAGGCCGTCGAACTTGACTTCAAGCTTGCACACCTCTTGGCAGTAGGCTTCCATGACGGGGTCTCTGCACGACCATGCCTTCATGACCTGCCTGACCACCCATTCGAAATCTCCATGGGCGAGGAGCCAGTGAATTGCGAGTGAGGTCGCAATGCGTAGGCCATGTAGTAAGGCTTCATACTCGGAGAATGGCGCTGGCTAGTACTGCGGCAATCATCACTATCGCCATGGTGACCGTCGTGGTCGCCTCTCCCCGTGCCGCGACGAATGTAGTGTCTTGCCTCGAGGGTGTTCTACACGTCGCGGTCTGGTCCGAGTCGGCTATGTACCGACCCGGCGGGGCGATCGTCTTTCCCCGTGCCGCGATGAGCGCGGTGTCTTTTCTCGAGAGTGTCCCGTACATCGCGGTCTGGTCCAAGTCAGCTACGAATCGACCCAGCAGGGCGATGAAGCTCTAGACTGGTGCGGCGACCTTCCGTGGCGCGTGGTTTCTCTAGCGGGGAAGAGCGCCAACTCCTGGTGCTCGCTGGAGAAGCTGCGCGGACCTCGGAGATCACGGCCTGCTGGAGAGTTGCATCTTCCATCAGGATTCGGAGCCGTCGGAGATCGTCGTAACCCGGGGTGCCCTCGGGGATGTTGATGGCACATGCCGCCACCGTGGCAGCGACGAGGTTGTGACTGGGAAGCGGAAATATCTGGACACCGTCTCTCGTGCGCATGCGAAGTGCATTGTTGACCTGGCGCCCTCGGTCCCTCATATCCTCGTTACGCTGTCGTTCCTCATGCTGGCGAGCGAACACTACTGCTCGGCCAAACTCTCCTCCTTGGCAATAAGACGGAGCCGGGTGGCTTCTAGCTGATCGGGGGTCTGATCTGCGATGAGGATTGACTGGTCACCGTTGTTTGCCAGCGCATCCGAGTCAGCCATGAATACCTTCGAGAAGGATGGTGGCTTCCCGAACTCTCGAAGCCATCTGAGTCGTAGTCGAGAACGGGTAAGAGGGACTCGATCGTGCCAACCAGTCGGGATCCCTGCTCGACGGGTGAAAACCCGTGTTCAAGCAGTAGATCCAACTTTCGCGTAACCTCGTCCTCAGAGATGGCCGCCAAAGTCATCGACTCAGAGGAAAGTCCCAGTGGGGAAGGCGGTGAAGCCTCCGCCGACCGGCTGGAAGCCGAGTCGCAGAGGTGAAATTTGCCGAGCTTGTCGGTGATAAAGTCAAGTTTTCTGAATCGGAAAACCTGTCCTGGGTCAGCGACAGAGTCCAGGGGGCCAAAACTCATGATTTAGCTCGGAGCAAAGTCACCGTTGTCATTTGAGAAACCCATCTGGATCTGTTCAGATGGCGTGCCAACTGTCGGTGTTTTGATCAGCAATAATGAACATGGGGCGGCGTACGCGTAGCAGATCGAGATGGGTGCACATGGGACACAGTGTTTATACAGGTTCAGGCCCTCAGGAAGAGGTAATACCCTACGTCCTGTGTTTGGTGGATTGTATTGCTTGTGTACCATATGCAGCACGACCTCGAGAGGAGCTCTCTAGGTTACTAGGGTATATATGTGTCTCTAAGTCTCTCTGTAGTGTCTCGCGTGTTCGCATATGTGTAGCGCCTACCGATCGGGGGATCCCTACCCTACCTTATATAGGTGGCAGGGGCAGAGTTACATGAGCCCGGATCGGTTTACAAGTAGATCTCCTAATCGGTTACAACTAGAACCTGAGATATCGGGTAGGTACATGTTTATGTCTTGTACTCCAAGTTGATGATTCGCCCCCGTATAGAAGTCAGACTCCGAGCAGTCGGCCCGGCCCACCCTATGTCCAGAGGGCTGGGTTTGTCCTCCTTGACGATACCCGTGTGCTATGTCATCGTCTATATATGTCTAGTAGCTGAAGATTTATGAGGGGGCTATCTCTTAGTGGTACTTATGCACTTATACATATCTCAAAAGAGGCAAATTGGACAATACATAGGACTAGAAGCTTTCATTTAGTTGTGTATTTTGTGCCTTATGCATGTTTGTATTGTTAGGATCATCAAAGCAACCTTATCATCCAAGGAGTGGCACTTGTAACCATCATTCAATCAAGTGTCATATGCAATTGGTGAGCTTAGAGGTGACATGATAAAGCCACCCATTAGTGATCCAACTTTTAAGATCAAATATTATTCAAGATGGTATCCATATTTCAAGGTTAATATTTACACATTGTCTCAATTTTATTTGATATGAACTAAATTTAAGATTTATTAAACTCTTACTTCGTATTGTCTTAGGATTGTGTGGGGGAAATTGATGATACAGATGTGCATGCTAGAATATAAAGAGCAATCTTTGCAGCTTCTAAGGGTAGAAAGCACTATACTAGCCAAAATGTGCTTGCTGCTTTGGACTTTGATATGAAGTTCATCTATGTCTTAACTGGTTGGGAGGGGGCAGCACATGATGCTCTTGTTCTTGTAGACTCAATTGAGAGGGATGATGCAATGACTATTCCTCTAGGTAAATAATGTCATATTGGCTACTACACTTCTAAAGAAATGAACGTAATATTGATGCTTGGATATGATAACTCTGCAGGCAAGTTCTACCTAGCGATGCTAGATATGCTTGTCGCCCAGGGTTCTAGTGCCATTTAAAGGCACCATGAATCACCTGAAATAGTGGGAGGAATTTTCCCACTAATGCTAAAGAACTTTTCAATCTTAGACACTCTAGCCTTAGTTCACAGTTGAGAGGGCATTTGGGGCATGGAAGAATAGATTTGATATTCTAGACAATAAGCCCTTCAACCTATATTGTACTCTAGTAAAGCTAGTCCTTGTATGTTGTGTTCTGCATAATTGAATATTGAGATATGGACTTGATGAGATTGTGCCTAGTGAGGAAGAAGTGGTAATAGAAACAACAAATCAGGCTATGGTGTACCATCGAATGACACTGTTGCTTGGGTAGACAAGAGGAACCAATTGACTGACCAGATGTCGGCAAACAGAGGCAACACCAGGATCAAAAGTGTTGCAATATGTTTATAAGTTTTCCATTCATGTGTAATATGTTAAGAGATGATACTATTAGTTCCGTTGGTCTGACCTAAGCTTCATGTGTAATATATTAACCTAAGCTGCAACATACATTCATGTTTGAATTTTCATTATTGTTTAATTTGTTACATTCATGTATGAAATACTAAACAAGGTGAGAGATATTGGAACTGATGAGGCATGTGGTGGTAAGTTTACTAATGATGGCGCAAGGTTTTCATAATTGGATGGATACATACAACCAAACACATTCTCTATTCTCCAGACAATCCAACCAGCGTATGCAGACAACCAAACATCTTCCCAACCTGAGCCAAGTTGAGGGGATGTAGACAACCAAACAAAGACACTTGCACCACACGGGTCGCAACCAAACATGACCCTAACGTGAGCATAAATAGAAGAAATATTCACTTACAGACAGAGAAAATGACAAGCCAACTTTCTTAAGACTTGGAAATGGGATAAAAACTACTGTGTAATGCCTCTATCTGTATCCCTCTCTCCACGTGAGCCCATCAGCACATACTAGCTCTATTTCCAGCTAAGGCCCAGGTATAGCTAGGACGCCACGATTACTTTCGTAGCGGTAGCCCACACAACTTTGTAGCTAGGTTGCTGTAGCTATAGCTCAACTCTTCTAGTTCTAACAATTATAGATGATAGATAGACTAGCAGTGTAACACCCTGGTTTCTAATAACCCGAAAATTAGGGTTTACAAAAAACTTTTGTTGCTGATAAGTTAACTTAAGTAAACCTAACTAATTTTTTTGTTGGAAAGTTGTGTGTGCCAAATCAAAGAAATAATACCACTTAAAAATCTTTACCTTGTACCATCCACCTCACCGGCAGGTTGGTAATTCCAAGTCCTACCCTTTTTCTCTCGACTCCTATTTTGTTGTAACCCTAATCTCTTCTGACATCCTAACCACCAAGGTATGTAAACCGTACCTACATGCATATTCACTCGAACCTGTATTCCTCCTATGGAATCTAGCCTTATGGCATTGCCACCTTTTCTCTCTCCCGGCAATGTCTAACCCTAGTATGCTTCTCTGATGTCCTCGGCACTCTTGTTTGCTTATGCCACTAACCCTATGCATATATATGAGTATATCAGTGGCACCACTCCAACCCTAACCCAACATGGCCTCCCATGTTCCTTTTCACCGCATAACGACCACATATGCGCTTAATTTCCAAGTGTATGTGGGCACATACACTCTGTACCCTAACTCATTGTCTCCGAGAAAGTGGGAACTCTAAAACCCTAGCTTCCCCTTATTCTCCCCTGATACTTTCGAAAACCCTAGGTAGTGCACACATCAATCACGTACATATGTACCCATGCATATCCATATATACACGTATACACAAACTCTAAGTCCATATTTCAGTGCCTTAACTCACCCTAAAAATATACCAAAAATTTCTAGAAATATCTTGACTGTATTCTAAACCTATTCCTATAAAATATGGAGAGATGCAGTGTGAAAATTTCAAACCATTTCACATTTCAAATTGGTCAGATTTACCATTGAACTACAAACCCTAGGAATAATGTTTGGAAAAATCCCAATAAATTTCCCAAGAATATTTACATCTATGTTTAGACCAAATATGTAAGAATAGGAGGACCCCAATTCAAAAATCTTAAAATAATTCAAATGTCATTTTGAGCTATTTTTGAAAATTCATCATATATATCTCAATTCCATGCCCAAGTATTTTTGCTCTTTCAAAATTTCAAATAGATTCAAAATTTACATTCAAGCCCATTTTGAATCTAGCCCAAATTCCACTAATTTAAATATCCCAAAATTCTTCATAATTTTTGGCAGGCATTCTTCTCGTACAATGAGCCCATTCTTGTAGTCAAACCCGATATATCATGTTCAAAATAATTACACGAAAGTTCGAGCGAGGATATGGGCTTTTCTCTGTTTTTCTCTTCTGACCCTTTGCTCCATGTCCTCTTCCTTTTGACTGGTTCCTTCTCTAAGCACAGCAGTTGGCACGGTTCCCCTGCGACAACACGACAGCCAGGCCCCCCTCTCTTCTTTCTTATCCTCTTGCCCCATGTCGTACCCCTACTCCTTTGCCCTCCTTAAAATGGCCGAGCATCCCCTCTATTTCCTCGATCTATCAAAATCCTCCATCTCACATCTCCTCACCGTGCGCCTCTCAATTCCTCCCTCTGCTGCCACACTTTTTCTTTCGCCCCATTCTCTTCAAGTACTCGAGCTACCCACACCGCTTCTTCCCCATCTTCTTCGCTAGCCCTCAAACCGAGCTCACCATCTCGAGCTCCCTTTCCCTTACTCTACCTTCATTCTCCTCGACCAAGCACCTTCCCTGAGTTCCCCCTGGACTTTAAGCCGAGCTCCTTCTTCTCCCCAAACTCCATAATCCACTCCTCCTTGTTCTCTCTCCCGAGTTACTCCAACTTCTCTACCCATTGTGCTCCGCACTTCTTCCTCTTTCCCAAGCTACCCCAACCTCCCTTTCACCCTCCTCCACATGCCCCACTCCTCCCTTAGCCGCTGCCCTTTTTCCTCTTCTCGTACAGCAGGTGAGCTCACCGGTGTATGATTTCTTACCGGGCAACCGAACACCGGCGAGGTCCATACCACAGCATCGTTGTCACTTCGATGGATCACGGACCTGCTTGCCTCAGACCACCTTCATCCAGACCGCCTCGGCGTCCATTGCCCATTCCCCATGCCACCACCAGCCATGGCCCTTCCATTCACCGCCGGTAAGAGCTAGCCTGCCGCCCTCCCGTTCTAACCTCTTCTTCAATTCTCTCCCCGCCTCCGACGACAGCCCCTAGAGTTGCCTCATCTCCATCAGCTCCGGCGGGAGCAGCTGTCGCTACTGGCCTGACCCCACCTCCGTCATCTCCGGCCACCTGTGCACCCCGCTCGCCGCCGGTGAGACCTTCCCTGAGCGCTATCTCTCGCTCCTGCCTATGTCCTCTCGCCAATGGGATATGACCCGTTACAGGCATGCAAAGTAACGGTTCGAGGAGCGTGACCGTTACTGACCCAGGCCCACCAGGCAATTAAGGGGGAGCGCATCCTTGCGCTTTTCGCCTTGTACGTCGGAAGCCGTATTTGCCCTTCCCCTCACAGAATGTGTTTTCTATATTGGAACGCGTATTCCTTCTGCTTTATATTCTCATATCCGCTTTTGTTGAGCCAAAGGCGCATTTCATAATTTCGTGTCCGACGTCACCTTTAAACCCCAGCCCCCCAGAAATATTCTTCCCCTTCTTTATTTCTTCCCGACAAATCTTCGGATCATCGGTTCTCCTTCATCGTAGCTCCTAATGGAGTGGCTATGTTTCCTAAAAACTTCTAAAATAAAACCCTAAAAATGGTACAAATTTTATAATTTTTGAAATTTGTTTGAAATTCAAATTTGAATATATTTCGATTTAGGTATATTATGTGTCTTCCTCAATATGAACCCGATTGAATTGATTATTTCTCCATAAATCTTCTAACATAAGGTATAATATTTTGGTTCTAGTAGATTTATGAATTTCAAATATTTTTATTTATATTAATACAATAAAGGAAAATGAGACCCTAATATGCTCGAAATCTTGCTATTGAAACATAAGTTTTGCTATGTTCTTTGAAGTTACTAACCAAAGTTTCAAAACTCTTAGCATTATATTTACCCCCTATTTTCAAGTAAAATGAAATCCTATTATACATTCGCCCTAGGTAAATAGAAGCTAAAGAAACCCTAAATCAGCAGTATACCTTGGAATCGATATCTCTTGTCATGATAACCTAAAAGCACCCGTGTTAACTTCCTAAAAATGTTTCAAATTCAGTAGCTACCCTAACAAGCCATGAAGGTATGATTTGATGCTCTGGTTTGTTATTTGGTCTTATTGGGGTTTTCACTCCCGCCATTGGTTTATTCGACGTTGTTTGCCATGTGTAGTTCCGACGTTTGACAAATCGTGGAAAGGGCGCTGAGCTCAGTTGTGACATCGCGAACAGGCCAACACTTTCCAGGCAAGCATCCCCGCCTTGATCATGTTGAACCCTATATGATCAAAATTTACTTATGTTGATTGCGAACCATGCATGCTATCTTGATAGGACTACTATTTTATGTTAGTTGTAGTTACGACCTATTATTGCATGTGATCATTATACTCTCCCTTGTTGCCTTTGGAATACTTTCCTTAATGGTATGGTAATTCTAGTGGGAACTTAGGTTATAGTGTCTTATACTAGAGCCACTTTAGGAGAAATCAAGTTTGAAAAATGTTACAAAATAATTGTTCAAGTGTGAAATGGATTCCCCAGGAGGTATCCATTGTCCAGGGGAAGGTTTTTGGTGAAAATAATTTACAAAAAACCCTAAATCAAAACAAAGTTGATTTGGATCCGTGTGAGAGATATAAGGTGGTGTTTGGGAGAAAGGTTGTCGGAATGAGGATGCCTTATGTGGCATTGTTAGTATCTAGTCCTGTGTGGCTTGGAGTTGAATTAGAGTCTTGCTCGGATCAATTAAGGAACAAATCTAAGTGCCGCTCAGCCAAGTTCACATCGTATGTCCACATATCCTTTATGGGAAGGACTTGACCTGACATTCTGTTTAGTACTAGTGTACGAACCCATAGGCGATAAGTTGAAAGTGCAAAAGAGTAGGTTAACTCTAGAGAGCCTTCTCACGATTTAGTGTAGGAAGTTGTTCAACATAAAGGTGGGTGATGATGACATGGCACCCGGGTATCATCAAGGAGGATGAATCCGGCCCTCTGGTCATAGGGTGGGTCGGGCCGACTACTCGGAGTCCGCTTCTACACGGGGGTGCCTCATCAACTTGGGCCGACTACTCGGAGTCCGGCTTCTACACGGGGGTGCCTCATCAACTTGGAGTACAAGACAGAGATAAGCACAAATCCGGCAATCCCGGATTCTGTTGTAACTAATTAGGTAACCAATCTGTAAACCGACCCGGATCCTTGTAACCCTACCCTGGTCGCCTATATAAGGCATGGTAGGGATCTTCCGATCGGTATGCTTTTTAGTACCTTCTCGTTCACATAGCTCTAGCAACCTTGAGATCTATTCTCGAGGGCTTGCGACACTCGGGATTCAAGCAATACCAGTCACCAAACACAGGACGTAGGGTATTACCTCTCCTCGAGGGCCTGAACCTGTCTAAACATTGTTTCCCGTGTGCACCCATCTGGATTTGCTGTGCTCATGCCGCCCCATATTAAGTATTGCCGGAATAATACTCCGACAGTTGGCACGCCAGGTAGGGGTTGTGCGCATAGATCCATCTACACAAGTCTAGATGGGTTCCGTCAACAACAACGGTGTTTTCGTCCCAGGAAGCGTCATGAGATTCGCTTCCCTGGACGTTATTCCGGATCCTGGACAGTTTTCCAATCCAGAAAACTGGTTTTCATCACTGACAAGATCGGAAAGCTTCACCTCTGCTACTCGGCAACCCGTCGTTCAGCAGAGGCTTCATCAACTTCTTTGCTCGGACTCACCCCCGAGTCCGCGCCTTCGGCTCCTCTCCCAAGGGACGAGGCTACACCGAAATCAGATCGGCTGTTCGTGCACGGGTTCTCACCCGTCGAACAGAGGTCCTGACTGGTTGGCGCTATCGATTCTCTCCTCCCCATCCTCGAGTATGACTCGAACGATTACGAGAGCTCAGGTAGTCACCATCCATCCCGGGAGGTCTTCATGGCCAACCCCGACTCGCTAGACAACGGCGGCGGCCGATCAGTCCCCATCGTGGAGTAAACGCCTACTGAGCTTGAAGCCACTCGGCTCTGCCTCCTCGCCAAGGAGGAGGAGCTGGTTGAGCAGCAGACCAGGCTCGCTCGTCAATGTGACGAGCAACTGCGTAACGACGATATGAGAGCTTGAGGACGCCAAGTCCATAACGAATTCCACATGCGTGAAAGGGACGGGGTTCCAATATTCCCGCTTCCTAGTCACAACATCGTCGCTGCCACGATGGCGGCGCACGCCATTAATGTCCCTGAAGGCACCTCGGGACATGACGAACTCCGGCGACTCCACATCCTGTTGGAAGAAATAGCTCTGAGTCTCTGGGGACCGCGCGGGCTCTTCAGCAAGTGCTAGGAGTTGACGCTCTCCACCTCCAAGAAGCCCACCAGTCGCAGAGGGCCGCCGTGCAAACCTCGACCGTCATCAGCCGGCCGGAGCGGTTAACAACCGACTCGGGCCTAATCGTGACGAACGGGGCACCATAGCTGCACGGAGCCGTGCCCGTCAGGACGCGGACAAAAATGCTCACTGAGCCGGGTTGGTCCATAGCCGACTCGGATCGGACCGTGATGCACGGAACCCTGCTGACGCCAGATGGAACACTCATCGAGGTCCCGAGAGGGATGACCGCAGCAGCCGCCACGATGACAGTGGCGCCACCAGCCATGGCCGCTCTCCAACCTCCTCTGGCATGGGGTATGCAGGCCCAAAAGCATTTGGTGCCCATATCCACAGCGTCATCTTCCCATCACGATTCCGAGTCACCTGCATCGACAAGTACATGGGCGAAACTCGGCCAGACATTTGGCTGGCCGACTATCACACGGTGTGTAGAACTAATGGTGGCAACTGTCACGGACCCGGAATTGCATATGATTAGGGGAACGCGAAGTCGCCAAGGACCGAAGGACTCGTCCACCCGGTGGCACGGTACCTGCGCCGTACGCACCAAGGTAGAACGATCCGACACCCGCCAGATGCGAGCCGGCCGGAAGCGACCAATCTTCCCAAAATCACATACGATTCCATAATCCGGTGAAAAGTCTGAGTCGTTCCCGAATCCTACCACGACAAGCAAGGTCGGAGGAGCCCGGCAATTCTACCCACACCCTAACCTAGCTCGGAAGCTAGTGGGTCGCTCGAAAGCCCGGTAGAACACCCACACCCTGCCTGGCCGGCACAGCATCTCAGCCAGCGGGTCACTCAACCAACTCCTGCCCGACTTAGTAGAAATGGTACGGCCTCGATCTTTCACGGCATACCCATACACTTCATACCATTCACGCATTGTGCAGGGGCAGCCTGGATTAACAACTCGGATATCGTCACAAAGCTCTACATTACGATATTAATAATAACAGTCCACGAAGGGACTACATATTACATCAGTCGGTTAACACCGGAAACATATCCGAGTACGGAGAAAATTAACAACAGCGGAAGCAAAATAATAGTCCCACAGCGACATAGTGATCGCTGAACAAAACACTAACTATCCCATACATCGAACACAACCGAGGAAACCAGACACGTCAAACATCGTCGAAAAACTCTTCGACCACCGGCTCACCTGCAAGCTCCAGGGATAACCTGGGTGAGTACGAATGTACTCGCAAGACTTATCCGTGCTTGATTAAATGTCCTACTCATACTAGTGCGACAATAATTAAACATGAATGCTTCTCAGAGTAACAATATACTTAATTATGAAAACAAAGCATAATTAACATGGAGGGAGGACAACTTAATCAATATACTACTCAGGCAACCAACCAATCAACTTCCATTACTAACACATTTACTTGCATCATTTTCAATCACTTAGGGTACAGCCCCTAGATTAATCCCAATCTCAATCATCAACACCTAGTTCATTCAATCTCTCGGACCGTTCCGACGATACAACCACTAGCGATATTCGAGAGCATTATCCCTTGGAGGTTGCAAAGCTCCAAGCGGCCTTTACCATTCGACATACCCTAGCGTTGATCTCGGCAACGTCCACGTGGTGACAAGGGAAGTAGCCACGCTGGAGTTACCTCAAGGTTGGTATCGCGACAATACACCCATTCACCTAGTCGCACCAGGCTCCTCCAGTGATACCAACTTTATCCAGCTGACCCTTTTTCCTTCGGCTCTCACATCTCACCTTAGGTTCAAATATTTAGCTCATCAATTAATTTCAACCATCACTAGGCACACAATACAACACATCCTAACATGCTAGTTTAATCGAAATTAATGACAAGCTACGAACGATAATACAATCATCAACACATGAACGAAATAAGCAAGTACTGAACGCAAAAAGGGAATGCAACAAGCTCTGCTTGCCTTGATCGGTTTGTTCCTGGTCTTGCACGGAGTCGTAAGCCGAGGGGTCGTCCTCTTCAAGCTCTTTTGTAGTTAATTGGAAGAACCGGAAAGAAACGATAAAAGAACCATAAGATTCCACATGTATGCATGCTTAGTAATACTAGATATGCATGTCAATTTATGCGAGTGTGCGAGGAGGGCTAAGAACTAGTAACCTAAATGGATAGGCAAGGTTTGTATATGTGAGTGTTTAGGTAAATATGTAGGGATTCAACCTAACGCTACTGAAATCATTCGATTTGGAGTTACGAGCAGTGAGTTAGGAATCGTCGAGTTAGGGTTTAACGGGGTACGACGATAACAGGGGCTAACCACTCGTAACCTATCACGCATGTGTCCCTACTGGAAGTTTAGTGTCTCCAAGTCGTAGGAAATCTCGCAGGGTTTCCAAAACTATAAGAATCGTCAAAATCGGGGCTAGGGTTGAAGAACTAGGGTTTATCGACCCTCGACGGTAGCTAAACATCTACCTCAGATATCCCCTAGTGCATGTGCTCAAAATCAATTTTTGATTCAGCCATATTGTAGAGCTTTTCATAAGCTTTCCAGAGATATAAAATTTTGTCAATTTGGACTTACGGTTCAAAAGATATGGACATTTGAAATCTTGTGGATTTTCAATCTAAACCTAACCCTAATCTGCTCGTGAACATAATTGCTACATCCACCCGAGGTCTACCCAGACCCAAACTCAATCCCTGTGCGCACCCAGCCAAGGTTCACCCCAAAATCCACCCCCATAACCCACCCCACTGACTTGCGGGTCCCTAATGAGCAGCCGTGGCCCAATAGAAAAAGGCCACGTGGCCTTCTCTCTCTCTCTCCCTCCTGTTTTTCTCTCTGACCCGACCGGAGGGGAGGTCCGGGGTGGCGGCGCCTCACCGGAAGCTCACCGGCGTTGGCTCTAGGGTGCTGAGGTGCTCGGCAAGGACGGAGAGGGGTAGCCGGAGCACGGGGAGCTCACCCCGAAGGCGAAGGGGGGGTGCAGAGCGGCGAAGGAGGCCGGAACGAGGTCTCGCGACGACGAGGGCGGCGGGAATCTTCGGTCACCGGCGGGGGGTAGCTCCGGGCACTGATCTGCAAAGCGGAGGGAACGAGGGGGTTAGGGAGTACAGGGAGGCGCTCAGGAGCGGAGAAAATGGGGAGGAAGGGCACCGGAGCCGCGGCAATAGCTCGTCGGAGCAACCGCCGACGCTGGAGAAGAAGTGGCGAGGGGGCGCTTCGGCACGGGCTCTGCAAAAAGGAGAGGAAGCAGGGGAGTAAGGAAAAGGAGAAGGTCGCGGGGAGTGAGAAGAGGGGAAGAAGAGAGGGCCGGAGAGGTGGCCCGAGCTCACCGGAGATTCCACCGGAAATGGGGACGAAGAGCCCGCGGAAGCTTGGCGATGGGAGAACCAGGTAGGGGCTAGGGCTCGGACCAGAGGGCGGAAGAGGAGGAGCTCGGTCGGAGGGCCCCTTTTATAGGGCGGCCGGTCGGAAACGGCCGGCAGATCCGCCGCCCACCACTGCCTCTCGTCGGCGGCGACGTGGAGCAGGGGGGCCGACAGGTGGGCCCGGGTGGCGGTGGTGAGAGGAGGCGGCAACGCCCCGGAGGCGCTTTCCAAAGGGGGAAGGCGTAAAGCGGGAAGGAGGGAGGCGGTTTCAGCGGATGGGCTGCCTGAATGGGCCCTGGGCCCAATTCCCTTTAGGGGTTTTTATTCCTTTTCCTTTTTATATAACTACAGGGTTTGTATTTGTGATATTTTATGTGTAAAAATAGCTCCGAAAATTATGAAATTTTAACAGGAGATTCAAAATATTATTCCTGAACTACTGTGGAAGTTTGAGACGATTTGGGACTGATTTGACCTAGGTTCCCATTCAATTTCAATTTAGGGTTTGAATTCGGGTTTGAGATAGAATTGGGTTCTAGTGATGTCCAAGGGTTTTGAAAATTGGTCAGGGGTTAAGGTTACTCCTTTTGAAACTATTTATGAAGTTTGGGAGGTTTGCACCACTGGGGAACTATTCCGTCGACGAAACCCTAGTTTTGGCATCGTTAGGGTTTTAGGGTTAGGGACGGAGATTCTTCGAAGGGTTTGATGACTTCCTCCACCCTTATTGAAGATATTATTATTTTGAATATTTCAAATAAATTGATTGGTGTTTGCAACAATCATCCACCGAGGATGAGATATTAACATATTCTATAAAGTAAAGTTGATATACAACTAAGTTTAAATAAGGTGTGGTTGATGATAATGCCATGTATGCATGAATGCGGAGCAAATACCTATTTATCGTAAAGTGGGTATTACA